>JAZHYW010047743.1:0-54580 GCA_037355805.1 Ixodes ricinus | reverse complement strand
ATTTGTTGCCTTATTTTTGGGCCGTCTCCACGTCGTCGCTGCCGTTTGTTGAGTCAAAACAATGGTGCCTGGAACGGCGTCTCCGACTGGTGTGTTTACCGCGGCCAAAAAAGTGGTCCCTCGATTTCCGCCTGATGACGTCATACAAGTGTCATGCTGTCGCCGGTCGCGATCCTGGTGGCGTCCCAATAGTTTTTGTGTTTATGGCAGACGGCTGTTCTGCTGCAATGGTCACTCTCCGCTGTGACAGTCCACGGAAGATGCTGCAGTCAGAAGTCGGGACGCCTGGGGCGCTGTGAGGACAGCGACACTCGCGCTCGCTTTTCGCCAGCATTTCTACAACCAACCGCGAGGATCGCGACATGCAACAGAGCTTCTGTGACGTCATTTGTTGGGGACCACTTTTGATGCATGGGCGGGAGAGGACGCTAACACACACCAGTCGGACACGCGATCCAGGCACCAGAGTCAAAACTGAGCCGCTGACGCCACCTTCGCGACTGTTTAATTGACTTCGCGCCGCACCCGCCAGAAGGCGAGGCTCACATTTCATTGCGCCGAACCGTTTCCAATGAATCGCTAGCCTCCACATGATATTATGGTTCCGTTCCAGTTTGGGTTCAATATTAGGTGTTTGATTTCGGTTACAGTCTTGTTCTGGTTTAGTGAAAAATGACGGCTCTTTACGGTTTTCGGTTTGGTTCGACACCCTGGGTAACAGCTGATATGATGATCGCGCATGATTAGCCGCTTTGTCACGTCTCGCGATGCTAGGAAAGGCACCTTGTCCGTTCAGTTTGGATTGCTTCACTGAGGGCGCGCCATTTTTATCCTCGACGGAGCATTCACCAGTATCAAGCCATCAGATACATCAGTGGAATGATGCTGTGTTAAGAGCCACTTAGCATGCCCTAACGAATTGCACCATTTGCCCGTAGGCCCTAAATGAAAATCAATTCAGCTTGGATAAGGATCGAGCCCATTCCATTCCCACTCCGGGGAAAGGAATAGAATTCCATTCCCATTCCATTCCGGGGTCGCAAAAGCGCGGAATGATTCCAGAATCATTCCAATTCCGGAGTGGCTACTCCGCAACACTGGTCACGGGAAATATTTTTAATAGGAAAGGATTATATGCTTCAATAATAAAGATATTATTTCCCTCTTAGTAGTTTGCAAAAGAAGAATCCAGGAATAAACATTGCTGTTGTCGTTTCACGAGGTCCAACGTCTTGACACACTTTTGCATGAGGACAAGAGCATGTACTACGGAAGAACACCACAAATACAACTGTTCGCAAAATTGCAAGATTAGGCATACTGGGTATACATAAAAAAGCAATTTTATAACGAGAGCTAAAAAACTCAAGACGAGCACAAAACATAACTTCACCATCAGTATGTGTCAAAGCGCACTGGAGACAATTGAAGGGGGCATTAAAGATTAATCTGCTTGCAATACAATTGTAATGGTCCCAGAATTAGGTAGTGCGTAGAGTTAAAATCTTTCAAGTTCTCGCCGTCGCGAGTGGCATACATTTTTTTTTTAAATTTAGTTGAGGACGACAATGCGAACGATAGAACGGTCTTGGCTCATCGGCAGATGCTTTTTTTTTACCGAGGACGCAACATCTAACCGCCCTTAAAACAAAAACACCAAAAAAGGGGAAGAAAAATAGTTCTCGATACCCGTTTTCATCTCAAGAAAAAGAAAAACAAGTTTTGCGCATTGTTCATACGCTGCGCGAAGTAGTTCTTACGAGATTTGGTTATCGGAGGAAAAAGCGATAGTTTTGGCGTTCGGAACATGTACGTCTTAATAGGAGAACATACGTCTAACCTACAACTCACACGAATATATCTTAATTCTTTACATAAAGAGGAGATCAGTAATGCTCCGCGAGAAGCCGGACTTTTTTTTACTGCGGTTCTTGAAGTAAAAACTGGTATAGTATATCTCAATTCCACGGGTATCCCCAGGAGGGTGAAATCTCTGCCTTTGTTCCCCGGGATGTGCAGCACTTGTTAAGTCGCGCTGACGTAGACATTCCAGAGGGATGTGGGAGCCTTGGGCTGGAGAAACGCTCCCCGCTTTGGCGTGGGATCTCTTCGCAATCGGCGGTACTTTGTTCACGTGTCTGGCGACTTTACAGATTTTGTTCGGCTGGATACCGGCGGTGGCATCGGGATCGCCCTAGCTTGTAGCTTGCACTGGCTCGCGTTGTTGCGCATTTCGTCCGAGCATAGCCTCCTCCATACTCACAAGGCTTTGCGGTTCGATGACGGAGCCATATAGAGTGCTCGGTCGCAGATTTGGAGCGCGAGGATTTGGTAGCACAGAGCATTTCTCGGGGAGTCCGGTATTCAGCGCACAGCTTTTGCAGCGGCGAGGACCCGAAACATGCTTTTCCAACCCGACGAGAAAAGAGCCCGAGGAACGCGAGAAGCACGAGCGCTCATTCCAGTGGCTCGGGACATGAGTGTGTTTCGGCGTCTCGCCGCAGCAGGGCGCCCGTCACATGCCTCTTGTCTGCCGCTCTATCTTTTCCCTTTGGGCGTCACGTGACGATCTGCCAGGCTTTGTCAGTATATCGAGGAGGCTATGGTCCGAGGCACCCGAATGAGACTCGGATATCCATCAATGCGGTCTGAAGCTGCTCCTCACACTCCAGGTTCTTTTGGACTCCGTTCTTTGCGTTGCATCCACTCATTCGAGAAACACTTTTTTTATTTTTTAGCAGGAAGCACTTTATCGTTTTTTGCATCCAACAACGCTGCTTCCATAATGGCGTATCGTCATTTTATGTACGCGTCTATTTTTCTGCTCTCGTCAGCGCGCACCGAGTCGCCGAGCCCCGACCCCGTTGTCGAGATTGCGACCGCAAAATGCGTCTGCTAACGCTCGGCCCGTTCGATTTCCCGGCGGCCCCCGCTGCATAAAAGTGTAGGGCGGTGTGCTTTCGTTCGTATCCCGGGAGGAGACTGCAGCCTACACTTTTGTGCACCGGCGCAGGAGGGAAATCGAAGGAGCTCGTCTCCCCGCCGCTCCTGGGAATGCTGGAGTCGGGGAGGGATTCAATCCCTCCATCCCTCCCCGAAAAGCATCCCGAAGCCGAACCGAGCACGTTTCCTTGAACGATGCTCGATGGTCAGTGGGATGAATGGATACTCCTCCAATCAAGGTCCGACGCCTCTACTAACTCGACATTCGAGGACGACGGATAAGCGCCGCATGCTCAGCACAAGCCGACAACCGAAAAGCCAATGATAGCCCGTGTCGGACAGGTGAAATGAAAGCACGTTAATCACTCGGAGGTCAGCAGCGCGGCGGTGAGCGCTCAGCTGCAGCGTCCCAAACCGGGGCCCGACCGAGCTCTTTATTCGCGAAGGATGAAGTCGGGCCGCGGTCGTGTTCCGCGACTGGCTGACATGTTTGCGCAGGGCCAGGTTGGTGGCGGCGGGCGCCGTGTTTGCCCCGGTCGCATTTATCACGCGGCCACTGCAGGGGACCACGTGCTGCCTCGGCCACGGTTCCTGAGCACACGTCACTCGCTGTGTGTACACGGAGCTCTATGGCGCGGGGATGCAGATTCAAAGCGCTTCTCTGACTCCAGGCGAGAAACTGCTGTTCACGTTTTGTACACCCTACGTAAATGTTGCTAGGAAAAGTGAAGAAAAAAACAAAAGAAGAAAAGCACGCGGGGCACGTTGTTTATGCGGAGAAGCCCGATGAAGCTCGCGGTTTTTGAGCTCGCATTTCCGGACTGTCAAAGCGTTACTCTATCTGCCTTCACCGTACGAAAACGAAATTGTTTGTTCTTATCTCTTTGCTTAGATGTGATCTACAGGTTGTGGCGGCAGCCCAGAAACACTGGTCAAGACTATAGTGTTCCCGGGCTGCCGGCAGAAAAGTCAAGAAAACTAATTTGAGTACCGATGAATAGTTTCCAAGAATGCGCCTAATGGCGATCTGTGAAGCTCCGTGGGAATGCCTCCACTTCATCGGCCTCTAAGAAGCGGCGCCAGTTCGCGGCAGTATATATGTCTCGCTCGTGGAGTTACTTAGTCCTGAATGGGACTCGGCGGAGAACGCTGGCAGTGCTTCCGCAACGTGCAATCCACACCATCAAGATCGCCGTTCTTTGTAGACGTTGAGTAGGAGCTTAATCTCGAGGATGCGAGGCCCTCTGCCAGGCCACTCTCCTATCCCCCCCCCCCCGCCCCCCTCATAAAACGCCGGCATGGCCGCCAATGATGTTACGGGCAAGCTATGGACGCGTCGGCTCTAGACACGACAGCTTCCGACCTTCTTTCACTAGTCGAGCCTTTGATGAAGGGAAACTGCGGCTCGAAGCTGATGACCAAGTATGCGACGTACTCTTTTTCCATGTCGAGATAAATCAGGACTCATTCGAGGTCATGAACAGACCTCAAGTGTGGCCTGATGCTCGTATTTTTCACCCGTTTTTGGAAGGTTGGATATTTCACGTACGGGCACAGTTGAAAATAATCGTGCCCGGATGAACGATGGACTTGTGGTTTACGAACAAAAGCGGATACATTTTTGCCAAATGTAGTCTCTCTCAAGTTTTACTATCATTTGTTTGTCTGAAACCTGGCTTAACGAGGACATTTCGAGTGCCGACTACTTTCCTTTTACCGTTCACCGTCGTGACGGTGTCTATGCTTTAGCTCGCCAGAAATTTGGAGGCGGTGTATTAATCGCCGTCAATCAGTCGGTTGCCTTCCATCGAAGACGTGACCTTGAAACCCATTCAGAAAGCGTTTGGAAAGAGCTGATTTCAGATAATGGTTGCAGCTACCTGATCGGGAACTATTATTTACCTCCTCTTGGATAATCGTATTTTGAATGAACACTTTGATACACTAAAAAAAAAACTCTCTCCGTACTCCACCAACGCTTGTTGTACAAGCTGTCTCAACTTAACCTTCATCCTGTTATCATACAATGGATTGCCACTTTTCTTGAAAATCGTAAACAGGCTACATATGTCGGAGAGAGTAAGTCTTCAAAATTATCAGTAAAGTCCGGTGTCCCTCAAGGCAGCGTATTGGGTCCACTTTTATTTCTCATTTACATAAACGACCTTCCTCTACTAACATCCTCCATAAGACGTTTTGCAGATGACTGTAGTTATCTACCGGCGCATCACCAACCTCAGATGATCAAGCACTGCTACAGCAAGACCTTCAACATGATTTCACTTCGGTGCAGCACATGGCAACTGAGATTGAACACTAACAAAACAAGATTTATAACATTTGCCAGTCAGCCTTCTTCCACGCAAAGGAATTACTCCATCAACCACGAAGACATGGACAAAGTTCGAACATACAAGTACCTAGGAGTAATTTTTTCAGAGGACCTCACCTGGAACGATCACATCAATAACACCGTTTCAAGTGCATGTAAATCACTCGGATACATCAAACGCAACCTTTTTCCGCTCATCTCCGACAGACAAACTAACCGCCTACAAAGCATTTGTAGCGATCCAAACTCGAATACGCCAACATCATCTGGTGGCCTCATCAAGCGTACCTTCTTAACAAGCTCGAATCTGTTCAAAACGAGGCATCACGCTACATCATGCATGACTATTCACGAACCTCGAGCATCACTATTATTAAAACCAACCTGGAGTTGAAACTGTTCGAAGCCAAACTAGCCCAGTCTTGCTTTCCTTCGTGGCATCTACTATTACATCGGAATTTTCGTAGCCTCGATCTCCAAGATCCATCTTACATTTCAAAGCGCCGCGATCATCCACTACAAATTCAGCCTCTCTTCCCCGGAACTAACAAATTTCAAAATTGCCCCCCTTTTTCTTGCTATTGCTGACTGGAACTCCTTACCTGTTCACGTCGTCCATGAAACTAATACCAATAAATTTCGCGACATTTGTAATTCTTATTCGTGAAGTGTGATGAATTAATGCTTTTTTGTTTGTTTTGCTGTTCATCTTTTATTATTGTTCATTGAATGTTGTATTTATTCCCCCCCTCAGGTAATGTATCCCAAGGGATACCTCTGAGGAAAATAAATCCTGATCTGATCTGAAAAACTTTCAAAGTTCAGGGTGCATATTTACGGTGATTTTAACTTACCTTTTTATTATTGTTCATTAAATGTTGCATTTATACCCCCCCCCCTCATGTAATGTATCCCCAGGGATACCTTTGAGGAAAATAAATCTGATTTGATCTGAAAATCTTTCCAAAGTTCAGGGTGCATATTTATGGGGATTTTAACTTACCTTTTTTATTATTGTTCATTGAATGTTGTATTTATTCCCCCCCCCCCCCCCCCCCTCATGTAATGTATCCTCAGGGATACCTTTGAGGAAAATAAATCTGATCTGACCTGGTGCAGACTGGCAGTCTGGATTTGTTAATAGTCGAAATACATTAACAGTGAGCCAATCATCTTACCTATTGAGTTTTATACATTTTAATTGTCTTAATCAATTAAGCAAGTTTGATTACAGCGTTAGGAACGTCCTTGATCTTTTTATTTAAAATGTGCCAATCATCGGCCTCAGGCTTGCAGATGTTTCACGTGTTAAAATTGACGCTTATCCCCCACCCTTTATTGCTGATTTCCATGATAACTTGAAAATCTGTAGCTCTTTCTGCTCAGGCGATCGTCTTGGTAGGTTTTTTCGAGACAACGACTCGTCCTTCATTTTAAAAGACGTTTCTGTCGACCCAGGGGCGAGGTCGTTTAGTACGCTAGTGAGAGATAGAATTGAAAAATGTATTTCAAAACGATCATTGAAACCTAGAAAATACCCTTTGTGGTACTCCAAAGATCTACTATACTATATAAAGAAAAGAAACACATTCTCACAAATTGTACAAAAGAAATGGATCGCAAACGTGTTATGCTAAGTTCAGCATTTATCAGTTTCTCGTTAAAAGGTTATCTATTCATGACGAGTGTGCGCATTTAGACGTAGTAGAAAATAGTCTTTTCCCCACACCAGATAAGTTTTGGAAATTTGCTAGACAACAAACCAGGGATAGTGCGCACGGTATCTGCTTAAGAAGTGATTCTGATTATCTGTCCAACTGCAAACTATCAAAAATGTGCGCGATGTTAAGCGGGAAGGAGACAAAACTAAAGAAACAGAAATGGGACAAGAAGCACGCCGAGCACTTTGTATTCCGCGCCACTGAAATTTCGTACTGGATTCCTCTGAGCTGCGTTCGAGTTCGCATAGAGCAAAGCGGTCGTTGTTCGAATGACAAACGGCGAGAGCACGCGGCTTAGCACAACAACGACTTGCCAATACAGTACAAGGATTGTGGTTGCTCCCACCTATTGGACAACGCCCAGGTGGCAGGACAGGAAAGTAGGGTGCCCTATTGGCCCTCTCCTTCCTCCCCCTATCCTATTCATTCACAACGCTCAAGAAGCAGAAGAAGTAGGGTGCCTACATGTCTGTCTGTCTCAGGGTGAAGACATCCATTGTTGCACTGAATGTGTCAGCGCGTGAGGCTCTCGCGCACTCGGTGCGTGACTTGGGCGCTAAAATGGCGTCTCTGCATTAGCCAAAGCTACGCGCTCGAGCTGAGTGACACCGGATTGCGCCCACTTCAAAACGCATAAAAAAAAAACCGATTGGGCGTAAATATGGCTGCGATGTCACCACTCAAGCAAAAGCGCGCGTGTGTATGAAGGCCCTCGAGAGGAAAGGAAAGCCCCTCCATCCTGGGAAAAGTGGCGCCATTCATTGTTGTGTGGAAATGCGCGAGGGCACGTGCCGCGCGCCACTTCTGGGAAGAACATGGCGTCTGAAGTCTAGCTCAGTGCTGCGCTGTGCCGCCAAGATCTGGCTGTATAACACTAGAGCGCACGACACAAGAGCGCCGACATTAGAGCGCCGACGACGTTAGAGCGCGCGACACGAGAGCGCCGCGACGTTAGCGCGCGCGACTCGAGAGCGCAGCGACATTAGCGCGCGTGTCATTAGAGCGCCCGTCACGAGAGCGCACAACCAGTCCAGCGCGAGTGGCCCGACCCGACCGACCACTTGTTCGGACATCGCGTGCTTTATGTGAAATAGGCGGGGATTTATGCCGCGGAATTCAGCAAGGACATTACGAATGAGTCGACGAAATTTTTGCGTGTGACAAACCAACAAGTGTTACAAAAAGCTGACAACAGAAAAAAAAATGAATATCAGTAGCATTCATTTCCGCAGTAAAAAACATCGCAGCTGACCTAGCTTCATTAGTTCTTTGATTTTAATTGATAAAGTTCACCACCGACCTGACTAATTTTTATTTTAAATTATTTTAAAACGTTCAAAAGGAAAGAAGCAACATGTAACATGCTTAACCGTATTCTGGGGTTTTCAAGATCAATTTCGGGAAAGGAGCTCTCGTGCCAAGTGTCATACGCCAACCATTCATATTGTCACAAATGACAATTGTACTAAACGCTTAATCCGGGAACCTGTGCCGACAATGAAAATGAAATATGCGTTGATGTCAGCGTAGCAGAGGATAGAGCGCTGGGGCGAGACCGACAGCATCCGGTGCGGCAGGCACCATTTCCTATGCGCTTCTCGGAATCTGGCCGCTATAGATCTTGACGCATTGGTTCTGTCTCTGGAGACGTTTTTGTCGGAAAAAAGCTGACCTACGAATCCTACAATCAATCCTTTAAATTTACTACCTGTGGCACTATCCTTGTGTAGAAGTTCGGTCTCTATTCATGTCTAAAACTTTTCTGTTCGAACTTTTATTTCTGTTTGTGCTGCGGTTTTTTCTTCGATATTCATATATTTCTGAAATCTTTGGTATCCGTATATTTCTGAATCAAAGCACTCTCATTCGGCCCTAGAAGATTGGACTACTTTCTAAGAACAAAGGTGGAGAAGCTACGGTTCTGTAGAATGCAAAGAACGGACAAAGCGATAGACAAGTCTTTTTTCTTTGTAGGCTCTTTTCTGGGACATGCAGAAAGGGCATTGCCTTTAGGTTGTGTTCTATCAACAACAGAAGGTGACGTCGTCACCGTACCCGACGCGTCAACGAATGAGGATTTTGGAAAAAAATTCTCAAATATATTTCACAGATTTGCAGGGGAGGTTTTCCTGTATCCGTCAAAAGGCTGGAAAGCTCTGCATCCGATAAAATTGCGCTGAGCTTTGCTTCGATGAGTTTTTTGCTGATAGTTTTTTAGCGGTGAGCTTTCTTCATTACGGTCATGGACGTCACAATACTATTTAAAATTATGTGAGGGACGTCTAAATAGCCACCAAATAGATCGGAGCCCAAATGCCTGTCAAGAATAGACCAAATATAGCAAAAAAGTAAACTATTTATAGTATATCCGAGAGGCGCACCGCAGCACCGTGAAGAAATCTTAGACTCGCTGCTCCACCCAACTGCAGACATTCCCGGTACCTATATGCCCCACCCCCCTTGCCCCTTTTCTCTCCGATGTCAGTAAACAATTGGTTAGAAAGAGTCGTACCCGTTTTATTTTTATTTTTTATTAAAGGCATATTTAATCAATCAAAAATCACCAATGCTCCGATCCGATGAGTCGCACAATTTTGTTCTGTCTGTGGAGCCGCGGGTACATCCCACATTTTGCGGTGTTCGCTCAACTGGGGTGCGCTCTCGTGTCGCGCGCTCAACTGGTCGTGCGCTCTCGTGTCGCGCGCTCAACTGGTCATGCGCTCGTAGCCAGGGTAACGTAGCCTTCGTTTCAGCTCGGGTCCAGACGCAGCCGATGCTACAAGCGCGAGCTCCGCTTCCAGCGTCCCTGCCAAGCACGCGCGCTACGTGCAATGCAAGCACTATCAGGCCACACGCTCGCGTTGCAGCATCAGCTGCGTCTGGACCCAAGCTGAAACGAAGCAGGTGGTCGGGCGCGCTACCGTCGCAGCGTCTGTGTCAGCGCGCTCTACTGCCGGCGCTCTACGTCGTGCGCACTAAAGGCGTGTCATGATCTTCCCAAAGGGCTGCACGTTGCCTCGTGCATGAGACGCACCTTGCGCTACCTTGAAAACATGCTAAGGGGCTTTAGAGGAAAGCTGAAGAGGCAAAGCTGCTTTCCTGCCAACTAGATCGCTGTATCTGTCACGTCCGTGCATTTAACGAGCAGCCGGGAATTGCAATTAGTTAATGGCCATTAGTGGTGCAATTCTGGCCTATCGTCATCTACGGACGAAGATGCAACAGTAGATAGGAAAATAACTTTGACACTCTCAAAACCTACATCAATTTTCAAAACATCTGATGCAACGATGCAACCTATCATGAAATTTTCGGCGCATGACCCTAAGACTATGATTTAGTCGGCGAGCTTACTGCGACGCTATTCAAATTTACTACAACAGGCCATATGATTCAGTTGGGCGAGACACACGACCAGTGGAGCGCGCGATTTTAGGCACACCCAATGACGCACGCAATCTGGATGCCTGCAATACTCAGAGCAGAACAAACCCATGCGACACATCCGATCGTCGATTGATTAATGTAACTGAAGTAAGTAAGGCAATTCTTTCAATTGTTTCTGACAATCGGAGGACGAAGGTGAATTTGCAATACTGGCTGAATGAACGTGATCTGGAACGCGAGTGCCCTCTCAGATGCTTCCTCATCGTGTTTAGCGCATATCTGACAGTGTTTGTTTAGATGTCCCTCACATAACTAGATGAGCTGTTAGGTATGACGAATGAAGAAATTCACCGTAAGAACAATCGTAAACTCGCAGAAGCAAGCTCAACAGTGATCGGATCAGAGCTTTCCATACGAACGGATCCTGCAAATTTATTGAAACCCTCGACACGAGTTTTTCCCGAATTCTCATTCTTTGACTCGTCACCTATGTTGATACAACCTAAGGCCACTTTCTGCATGTGAAACTTCTAAGACTTGTCTGTCGCTTAGTGCCCGTTCTTTACATTCTACTGGGTACTTCTCCTCTGTTCTACAGAAACAGTCTAATCTTCAAGTCCTGGTCTTGTATTCAAGCTATACAGTATCAGATTTCGAAATATATGAATATCGAGAAACCTCATTACAGACAGAATATAAAGTTTGGACGTCAATAGGACCGAATTCTACACAGAGTGCTACGAATGATAGGCTCAGAGGATGGATTGTAGGTTCGTAGGTCAACTTTTCTCCGATCAGCACCGACAGGATTTCGAACCAGATTTGGCCTGAAGTATTCTTGCCGCACTTGGATGCTTGTCGATTTTAACACTCTATCCTTTCCTGCTGCAGCGGTATCAACGTATTTCGATTTTCATTGTAATTCCCCTTAGCGTTTGAATGCGATTGTCATTTGTGACAGTATGGTTATTGTGACACTTGGCGCAGAGCTCGAAGACCCCGGATTACGAGGTAAGCATGTGCAGATTTGCTTCTTGCGTCTTGAACATTTAAAGATTTAAGATAAAGAATTCGTCGGAGTCGATGGTAACTGACCAATTATCGAGAACTAATGAAGCTAGGTCAGCTGCAATGTTTTTCTTGAAAATGCCCTTCAGATATTCTTCTTTCGAAGCTTTGTAACGTTTCTTGGTTTTGTCGTAAAACAACGCAAAGAATTTCGTCGTATTCGTAATCTCGTGCTGAATTCCGCGGCATAAATCACCCAATTTGCATAGGCTGCGCTGATGCCCGAACGAAGTGGTCGGCAACAGACGCTCGCTGGATATTGTGACGACCTGCGCGCTGTAATGTCACTGGCGCTCTCGGCGCGCGCTCAGCGGCGCTCTATGTCGGCAGCTCTTTTGTAGTCGTGCGCCAATGACAATGTGGGCCATTTGCCTTGGAATCGCGCCGGGCGAGCGCATCTGGCGCAGATTCAGTACGGCAATGAATGTCTTCGCCTCAACTGGGCAATAACAGGCACCCACTGGAGCAATGCCGCCTGGGTGTTGTGTAGGTAGGAGCAGCCGCAATCCTTGGCTGCTGCTATTGGCTGGCCCAAACCTTCTCACCTTGTCATTCACCGCTATATGCGAACTCGAGCAACTCAGAGAATCCATTACCGAAATTTCGAGTGGCGCAAATACAAGTGTAACAACTCTCCCATTTCTAGTTTTGTCATTCCGCTAAATATATGCGCACTATCCTAGTATCTAGCAATTTCAAAACTACAGTGTGAAAGAACTATTTTCTACACGTCTAAATGCACACTCTCATGAATAGATAACCTTTAACGAGCCTGACAAATGCTGAACTAACGCCTTTACGTTGCGATCCATTTCTTTGTACGAACAATGAAAATATGTTTATTTACACTAACATATAATATATTAGATCTTTACAGGTACCTGCTTTTCTATGGGTACATTTTCAATTCACCTTCTCACTTAGCATGCTATAAACTACATAATCATTTTAAGCATCTGAAATGAAGAATGCCATCTCTGCAAGAATCGCCTAGTAGAAGAACACAGATTTCCCGAAAGTACTCATGAAATCAACAATAAAGTGGGAATAAACGTCGAATTTTAACGTGGCTACAATGAGCCAAATAATTCTAACGCTAATATTGCTTAGTATTAAGACAATAAAAATAATAAAAATTTTGATACGCCGGAAAAATTTATTTTCCTCCAGAGAATATCACGGAATACATTATGAGAATAAATACAACATTCAATAACTAATAATAAAGGCAAGTTAAAATTTTCGCAGAAAATATTGCCTGAAACGGAAATTTTTCGAATCCATCAGATTTATTTTCCTCGAAAATCCTGAGACCCACGTACCTGAGAGAACGCTACAGCATTCATCAGACAACAATAAGCAAAGCAAACAAGCAATTCCTTCGCAAACAAATGCAAATGTCGCAGCTATTATGTGCATGGACGTGTTTGGTAAACGTCGATATGAGACAGTACAATTTGTGGATTCCATTGAATTTGTAGTGGATGATCGCGGCATCACCTGAAATGTGGGTCTTGAAGTCGGAGCTGAAATTCCGATGATGAGATTGCCGCGAAGTAGGGCGAACTGTACTCGAACAATTTCAGCTCTAGGTGGGCACAATAATAGTGTGCTCGAAGATTCGTAGTCGAGAATCGACGTGATATGACCAGAAGGGCAGCAGATGGCACCGGATATTGGCATGCTCGAAGTTTGGGCAAATGCTTTGTAGAACGGTAGTACTGTCTGTCGAGAATGACGGAAGATGGCGTTTGATCGGATTGCAATGCGCTAATGATCGCTCCAGGTGAAGATCCTCTGAAAAAGTACTCTAATACTTGAAATGTTCGAACTCTAATCTTCGTGGTTGACTCAAAGTATTCGCGTGGAAAAGACTGACTGGCAATGTTATAAATCTTGTTTTGTTAATTCAATCATCAGTTGCCAATGCTACAAAGTGGAAATCATGTGAATTCAGCAATTCTTGATCATCTAGTGGTAATGCGCCGGTAGATACAGTCATCACAAAACATCAAAGTAGGCGGAAGGTCGTTGCTAAATGAATAAAAGTGGGCCCAACTCACGAGACACCGGAACTTTTTACTGACTCAATTTGAATACTCTACTCCGACATGTAAACCAACTACTATTTACGATTTCAAGAGAAAGTGGCAATCAACAATATGATGGCAAGGATGAATCATTAAGTTGTTTGTAACAACGTTGAGTGAAGACTACGGAAATTTTTATTGTGTATCAAATGTTCATTCAAAATACGGTATCAGAGGAGATATGGATTCCCGATCAGGTATTGTCGAAATCGAGCAACTTCTGCGAATGAGTTAAGATGTCACCGATAATTTGTTGACGGCGATTAACTCACCGCCTCCAATTTCTGTGAAACTAATGGCTGTCCGCGACGTGAACGGCATCGAAATGTCCTCGTTAAGCCAGGTCTCAATTCAAACAAATATATTAAAACTGAGGAGAACTACATTTGTAAAGAAAATCATCCGCTTCGTAAACCCTGGAATCATTCATCTCGGCATGATGGCCCTTTCAATGTGCTCGTAAATCAAACTCCTAAAACAGGTGAAAAAATACAGTATCAGATACACTTGAATCTGTTCATGACCTCGAATGAGTCTGATTTACCTCGATAAAGGTGCATCTGCTGCACTTGGTCATCGAAGAGCCGCAGTTTCCACTCATCGAATCTCGACTGTCGGAAAACGTCGTATCTAGAGCCAGACGCGTACTTGCCCGTATCATGGCGGCCGTCTGCGTCGAGTTAGATGACGAGGCCGCGTCAGATCCAATGCTACCGCTGTTGCCTTGATGGTGTGGTGCACGCTGGAAGCGCAATCGAAGATTCTCGCCGTCTACATTCAGGACTAGGCTGAGCGTATGCTACTGCCGCTGGACTGGCACCATCTGCTAGGGCCATTCCGGAACTCTAGTCGCCATTGGAAAACGAATTTAGCATCTGTACTCCAAATTATAACTGACACTCTGCCGACGGCCCGGGTGCTGCTGGCAGTGTTTCTGGGCACCTTATATCTTACAACCTACTAGACAAGGGCAGAACAAGACAGACGGTACGGTGAGAGGCGAGAAGTAGGTGCGCTTGTCCCTGAAACAGCCGCGAGCTCATCTCACGCATAACAACGTGCCCCTCGTGCCTTTTTCTGTTTTTTTTCTTTGCTTTCTGGCAACGACGCATGGGGTCTCCAAGTGAATTGGCAGATTCGCCACTAGGCCGCTTTGGTAACAAAGCAGTGACGTGATAGCTCGAGGAACCGTGGCGGGCGACGCGTGGTCCCCTTGCGTGGCTACGTGATAAATGCGACCGGGTAAACACGGCGCCCGCCGCCGCAACTGGCCCCGCGCAAACATATCAGCCAGTCGTAGGGTGACTACGGCCCGACACAAATCTTTAAAGATAAATGCAGTCAGGCGCTGACTGAGACGCTGCATTGGCGCTGCCGCGCACTGGAACCTCAGGGGACCGATATCGATAGCTTTCGGTGTCGCTTTGGTATGCGGCATATCGTCTCTCGAAATGTCGGGTAAGAGCGTCGAGACGCGGAAGGAACGGCGCTCATTCGTCCCCGCGGCCATCGGCATCGTTCAGAGGCGATAACACAAATTCGGCTTCGGATTCTTTTCGGAGGATATGAGGATGAATCACCCTACGACTCCAGCATTCCAGACGGCGGGAAGACAGTAACTGTTCCACTCACTTAGCGGTAGGGTGTAGGGCGGTCCTCCCGGACAGACAGTACCGCCCTACGCGCAGCGAAGTACCGAATCAGACAGGCGAATTGCTTGGGCGCGACTCGCGATTATTCCTCTGGCAGATCAGCGCGCTGACGGAAACGGGCAGTACGCCATGGCGATGCACCAGTATAGAGCAACGTTATTGAACCGTAATAAACTACTACCAAAATAAAGAGTGTTTCTCGGAAAACAGTGAAAACCGACAGATTTAAAAGAACCTGGAGTGGTAGCTTCAGACCGGCACTGATAATATCAGTATCCTTCGAGATATCAGGTGCAATACGCAAACTGGCAGACATCGTCTGTATTTACTACCGAAGGAAAGATAGAGCGGCGAATATGACGAAACTGCCGCTGAACGCCGAACTACCGTAATCTGAGCTTGGAATGGCACGCTCGTGCCCTTCTCTCAGATACATCCTTTCAGGTCCTCACTACTACCGCCATGCTTGGACTCCTATAACCTGTCGCTCCCAATCTGCGACCAGCATATGGCTCCGTCATCGAACCACAAGCACGGAAGGCTATGCTCGACGAAATACGCTTCGCCGCACCGGCCCAACCGAACAAAATCTGTAAAGTCGCCGAACCTCCTTGAACAAGATATATCCACTGCTTTGAGGGCTTCTGTGAATCCTTCTGGGTACGTCAGCCTTAGTGCTGCTGCATCCCGAACAAGCGGGCCCTCACAGTTCTGAACATACTGCTGCAGTTTACTTCAGAACTGCGAAAAAAGTCCTTCGCCTTCTCTTCAAGATTCCGGATATATTCGTGCTAGGTTAGGCATTCCTGTCGTTATGCATGTCCAGACGCCGACAACACCGATATTAATCTCGTAAATTTCCAACAAAGCAGCGTAGTAATGCTAGAACTGTTTTTCTTTTCTTGAAGTGAAAACGAGGACTATTGAATATTTTCTTCCCTTTTGTGTTTTGTTGCAAAGGGCGGTGCAAATGTTGCGTCACAGCAAAAAAAGTATGTAATGAGGCCAAGGCCATTCTGTCGTTCACGATATCGATCCTCAACTAGGAGCCCAAAATGTACCCATACCACTGACATTGTAGAACACTGAAGACACAACTCTACGCACTACCTATTCTGGGACCATTACAGTAACATTGCAACGAGATGAGCAATGCCCCCTTCAGTGCCTTGTGATAGTGAAGTTATGGTACAGTAACTTTCGTCTTATTTTGAGCTCTCGTTATAGCTAATCAATTTTGAACAGATTATATTTATGGTCTGTTCTTCCGTAAGTACATGCTTCGAATGATAAGACATTGGCCTCGTGAGAACGTATGTTTGTCCTGGATTCTTTACTGACTACTAAGGAGAATAATGTCTTGTATTAAAGCATATAATCCTTTGCAACAAAGGCTCTTTCCCGTAATACTTGAGTAACTACTCCGGAGTGGAATGAGTGGAATCATTGTGACTTAGAATGGGAATGAGATAATTCTATTCCTTTCCCGGAGTGAAATGAATGGGCTCGATATCAAGCTGAATTGTCATTGAACTACGAATTTGAAATATTTATTAGGTAGGGCATGCTAGTATTCTTAACGCAGCATCATTCCACTTGTATCTGATGGTACTGTGAATGCTCCGTCAATGTGCGCCCTCGATGAGCAATCAAGCGTTTAGTGCCTTTCAAATCGCGGATATTAAGCACCTTCATCCTCGCTGATATGATGTATCAAACAAAACCGTAAGCCGTCGACTCACAAACCAGAACAAGACTGTAATAAAATCAAACACCTAATATTGAACCCAAACTGGAACGAACTCCTCGTAATGGAATAACTGCATTAATTCGGCGCAATACTGGGTGGCAAGTCAAACCAACCAGTCGCGAGCGTCAGCTCGAGTCCGACGACTATACCGTAAGTGTCCCAATGACGATGAAACCAATTGCATGTCGCGATCCTCGCGGACAGTAATGCTGGCGAAAGCGAAATGCTGTCGACCCCGAAACTGCCACTCTGACTGCAGCATCTTCCGTGGACAATACGGTAACAACAGACATAGACTTACAAAGGCAACAGACACCTGCCGGCGACAACATGACCTTGTATGACGTCATCAGGCGGGATTGGACGTGGCGAAACAGATGGAACGCACCGGAGCATTCAAAGACGCCACGCTCAACAAACGGCAGCGAGCGTGGAGACAGCCATGCAGCAAACAAGTAGGATTCACGCTGCCTATAATACTAGTTTCATACGAAGACACAAGGGGCCTGAAGCAACGGAACCAACTCAGCTGGGGCGTCGCGATATTCCTACCATTCAGCAGGGCCTGATGAATCACAGCAAGCTACAGACTACAGGGTGGCCACAGTATATTCGTAGCGTCATTACTGTACGCAGGTGAAAAGCGGAGTATATCTGACGGGCAAGTGACACAAATTCTTTATTGTTTATGTGCGCACGCGCCGCATTGTGCTGTAACTATGAATGAAGGAAGGAAAGCAGAACTAAACATGGCGCGTTTAATTCCACGTGGCGAAAATATAGCAGGCGCACGAAATACGACGAGCTACCGTGAACACATACTTGAAAGTGATTTCATGGCTATTAATGTGGCCTTCTTCTTCAATGGCTATTATTCTTCAATGTGGTAATGTGTACATGTATTATTTGTGTGACGCACTATATATATATGTAATATATGCACAAATATATATGTAATATAATAGCTAATGATATGTAGCTAATGGCTAATGTAATGGCTATTAAATGTTTAATGTGCGTGCATGCGGCATGCGCATGTATACGTATACAATATTGTAATGTAATTCATGCATGCGTACGCTCCATGCATGCGCAAATGCATGCGTAAATACGCACGCGCATTTTATAAGCAACGGGAGTCTTCGGTGGATTTTGTCTTTTTTTTTCTTTTTCACTGTGTATCGACAGGTTTTCACTGCCTTTCACCTATTCAACTGAGTCGTTCAAGCAAATCGCTCGGGCGTGCGGGTGTGGGTAGTTTGCCGTTTCGATCTGGATGATCATCGTACCGGCGTGCGGTCGAGTATCAAGTACTGCGGATATTCGTTAAAGACTCCACGCTAGCAGTCGTACTGCACTGGATACATTTCTCATTTACAGTGGCTGACAATGTCACCATACTCTCAAAGACTAACTCCTGGGCCGGCTTGTTAGCAGCGTCTCAGCTGAGACCGGTATGCGAAGAGCAGCACCGCCAAAGCCGGCGCACGAGCTGAGCGGGACTCAAGCTGCGTCTCAAGACGCTCGCGCGCCCCAGCCTTTGCAGTGCTTTCTTTCACCCAGTCTCAGCTGAGACGCTGCTGTCTAGCTAGTCGGCCCTGCTGTCTAATCAACTAACTGGACTAATTTGTTTTTGCGGGTAGTTTGCGAGTACGGTGCGTGCTAACCGCCACGCTGGTCTACCGTGCGTGCTGGCTGATTGACTTCCACATGTAGTACTGTACTTGTTAGCTCGCTTCCAAGCGCCCTGTATAACCACGTAATTTTCATTGAACGATGTCGCGGTAAAAATTCAAGATCACGAAACGAAATAGTTCTATAGACCTATCGCTAAATTACCCAAGCACTCAAGGAGAATGATGGGAATGTGACGGACACGCGCTTGCCTTCCCCTGTATAAAAGATTCGAAGCAAAAACACCAAAATAAAGCGTTGACAAGCGCGCGTGCAAATGCCATTTGTTTTAGACATTTGCTTTAGAAAAGCTACTACTGCTGACGCCAGCACGTCCAGCGCGTGTAAGTACACTCGGAGCATGCTCCCTGGCGCTTGGGAATTGACCAAAAGGTCTATTGCTGTCTTACCCAAGCCATCAAGGAGAATGCAGGGATTGGTGTTCCACGTGCCGCAGGTGCTGGCCTCCGCAGTAGTAACTTCTTGAAAGCAAATACCAAAAGGCATCTTGCACGCGCCGTCGTCAACGCTTCATTTCGGATTTTACTTGGAAACTTTTGCAGGGGGAAGGCGTGGGCGTGTGGCACGTGGAACATCGGTCCCTGCGTCCTCCTTGATGCCTGGGTGCACTTGGGGAATATTGCAATAGGTCGATTAACCGTTATTTGTACTGCTGTCCTCGTTTCCGCAACACGGCTTCTGACGATCTAATTTGCTTCTTTTTGAGATGCAGATAACACTACGCAATTTTTTCTTCTTGTTATTGACTAAAGTTTGGTTTTTTTTTAACTGGTCTAAACTGGTTTGTGCTTGATGGAACCGGTAACCGAACCGTTATTTCAAACACATCACTGATCCCGAAACGAACCGGAATAATGACCAGTTCGACTTCCTAATGAGCAGTTAGACCCACGTTTACGTTTACATTTTAAAGCAGGTTTGCATAATATGCTGCTACATCCTTGTGCTGGCGCCGTATACCGATTGCGCTTTGTCAGCGGTTTTCTGTTCTTGACGCAGTGCGTGGAAATTGGGGGCAGGTGTACTACGCGGCGTTGCTTCGAGCAGCGCACTCGGTGCTTTTCTGCACGTATTCCGGCAGAGAGCAAGGTATACCTTCTTCGCGCGCACGAACTGGACATTTTTGAAGGTCTCACGAAACAAACCACACGCTAAGCATGGATCCTTGCACGGTCAGTTGGCGAAGAAAATGAGTGGTTGTAATTGTTAGCCTCTGTTGCGACTTGCGAGCTTTTTACGCTTGATAGCGCGATCGATGTCTGCACTGACACCAAGTGCCACGAAACGTTTTGTGCGACCACCTTCGATTAACAAGAAACGTTTTGAGGAAGCTTTTGCATACTTTCTCAGTCGTCTCTGCGTTTGTCAACGTAAAAGCTTTATGATGTTGTTGTTGTTTTTTTTTCAGAACACAGTGTGGTTGTTAATTGACATTTTTTTCCCATCTAGGATTTAAAGTAATGAAATGGATGTAGTTTAGCCATTCCAGGAGTGAGAATGGGCCCAATGTTTTCGCTTCCGAAGAGTTGAAGAATGGAATTGTTCGAAGCTCTAATTGCCCGCAATGGAATTGGAATAGAAGGGGAGGGGGGCGCCCATTCCGCAGCGCCGACCTTTACACCTCGGGGAAGTTGACGGCACCGGGCCGAGACGTCAGCTCAGTTTCCGGGAAATTTAGAGGGAAAATTCAGGTCTTGAACGTCAAAATCAATTTCCCCGCTATGTTTAGCGGAGAAATCGACGTCACGTGACCTATTCACCGATTTCACCGATTCAATGAGCCACTAAATTTAGCGGGAAAATTCCCGTCTCGTGACCTAGACACCAATCCAGCTTCCCCGCTATATTTAGCGGAGGAAATCGACGTCACGTGACCTATACAACCATTCAGTTTCCCCGCTAGAATTTGGCGGAAGAATACATGTCACGTGACACACCGATTCCTCTCCTCCCTCCCCTGGTGTGAAAAGCGTTGTTGTTCGGTGCTGCTCCTCATGTCATGCATTAGGCGCTTTAAAAGGCAAATGTCGCTGCCAATTTATGTATTCGAGCTCTTTGAGTCCATCCATCTGGTCAAGAAGTAAAGCCAAGTTTGCGGGGGATGTGGATAAGAATGCTGCCTCTTCGAGATCCTGCACTCGGATCTCCATTGAAAGCAAGCGGTTCTCACACCATCTCGAGGAACACCGAAACACGGGACGATGTTTTTTCTCCGCTCGCTAGGTTTCCATTTTTACGCTCAATGCTTACGACGTGCTCGAGCTGAACCCATTCTGAGCAAATGGTGGTGAACGAACATTCTGTGTCATGAGAATATACCTGGATGTATGAAGCCAAACCGAGCGATAGACTAACGGCGAGTCTTGTCATAAACATATATCGCTAATCGACCTTGAGTGGCGTCGCTGATCCTCGACGGTCTGTAGGCATTCCCTAGCGGCGTCAAAACCAAGCGCGTTCGTCCGGCTTTCCCCAGCGGCGTTCGTCCGTTCTCAAACAGGATACCTGGTCGAACGCGCAAATGGTGCCAAACCACAGATGTCCGGCCACTCGATCGATGATTTTATCCACGCGATCAAAGTGATATCTCAAGGTTTGTCGAGGTAGCTTCTTTTTGGCTAATGGGACGTGCACTTGCGTCAGGTGCGATTTAGACAATGTATACTTTACTTCGCATCGTGTGTCAGTCAACAAGTTGAAATGCACGCAGCAAATGCAGGTTAAAAAAACGCAAAGATAATTTAAAAAAAAATAATCGGTCAGTTCCGGTTAACCGGAGTGAAAGTCCTACTCAAGTTTGTAAGATCTGCTCGCCCCAGTCAAGTGGTTCCGGTATCCGGCAGCAATTCTAAAACAACAAAAAATAATAGAAATAAAATAAAATACGGAGTCACGTTATCCAGAAAAGGTTAGATAAATTTTCGCGACGCGGGGCAAGAACGAGGTGAGAGGCTGAATCTCTCGGCCCTCGAACGCCCTTCAATTTAAATACAAATATTACAGTGTTCTACAATTTTGTTGAATTTCTTTATTTATAGTGTTACTTGTAATACTGCGTTCTATTCCTTTTATTTCTAAATGATTTCGCTCTGCCTGGTCCCACGGACAAGCAATCCTCTTTGCTTTTGTGGGCCAGTTACTGTGTCTTTTTCAAAGGAATAAAAACATTATTATTAGTAGTAGTATTATTAAAGGGAGAACACATTTCGATACCGTCGCGAGTGCTAAATAATAAATAAGGAAAAACACACTACAGGAAAGCTGGTGAACTGGTCTTCACTAATAATAAACTCGAGATATGAAAAAAAAAAGCGGACATGCACAGTGTCGGATAAAACGCTACGTGTGGTTGCCCTTTTCAGTCTCAGGTTTAGTATAATCGAAGTAGACGATGTTTCAGTAGAAGTCCTGTCAGTCAAGATGGCGACGGCCGCGTACAAGACGTTTGCGTCTATGTGCGAGCGAAGCCGCAGCTCCAAGAAGGAGAGCATTGGCGAAGTGAACGATGCTGGCACAGAACCAGCGTGCAGGTTCGACAGGGATGCTGAAAGCCAGGAGATGGCTCTTGCCGCTTCTTCTCAGCCTGCTCATCAGCGCTCTTCGACGGCCAGAGACACCCAAGCAGGGGCCACGAAACCACGTTTCTTTAGTTTGTTTGTAGTTCGTGGCGTTCGAGGAAACATTTGCTGGCAATTCGGGTGCTCCACCGACACGCCCGCGAGTAGCGTTCCATGTCCGCTGGGCCCCGAGCCGCTCGGGTGCGGCGTGTATCCAGGCGCGGGCCGAGCGTTCGGCTGTCGTGCCGGGAGTGTTTCTCCGCGGGCGGATCGAATGGAAACAAGCTCGGACGGAGGCTGCGGAGCTTGTCGGAGCTTGGGCGCCCCCCTCCCCGCTCGGGCAGCCCCGCAGCCAGCGTGACTCCGCGTGCCCGCAGCCGGCACGGGGCCCCGGTGATTTGGCACGCTTAGCGGGCCCGGCCGCAGCGCGCGATGGCCGTAATCCGGGCGTCGGAAGAATTAATTTCCGGGACGTCCCCCAGCTCGTAATCGCTTCACAATGACTCGGGCCCAAGCCGCGCCGAGCCTTTCTTTCCCGAGGCCACTTTTCCGGATCGCGCCTCCGGTTCGGGGACCGCCGCTCTTCGCCATCGGAGCGGCTGCTTTCTGCGTCGGCGATAATCATTTCGGGAGAGCTCTTCGCTCAATTGCACCTGCCTGTCTCAGCTCTTCCTGGATGGACCTCTGTCCGCTGCGCTCTTCCAAAGCAAAGGGCTTTCTCGCCACTCGAATCAGGTCCCGAGCGGATGGACAAGTGCTGCTTGGGGGACGGTCCAGACGTTCAGCCCCCGCCAAAAAACAATAAAAGGAACACAACTTAAGTATAACTTTATGTAAGTTCATATCCTTTGGCCTACAAAAGTTAAGATTCTAATTTATCATGCTCTGTTCGGCTCACAAATCAACTACTGCCATTTAGTTTGGGGCACAACGACCAAAAGTAACGTCAGCAAACTAACAACTCTTCAGAAAAAAATTATTCGTTTCATTGCTAATGTTCCGTACGACACACATGCTGAACCATTATATTTGAGCTACAATATCATGAAATTTTCTTGTGTTTATGACTATCGTTTGCTATTTTCTTACGCCTTTTCAACTTTGGAGTTTATTGCTTTTCTCTGTCACAGCTAGCAAACCTGACGGAGCGTGAATCAGTCTTCGATGTTCGTCGTAGAGAATTCTGGAAGGTTCCCCATTTGCGCTACAAATTATGCATTGCAGTCTCTTGCTCATAATCTAGCTACATTGCTTAACAACATTGTAATGAACCGCATCGATATTCATTGTATAACTAAGAAAACATTACGTACTTTTTTGTGTCGTTAAATTAAGAAAAAAATATTGTTCTCTAGTGTCGGTGATTTTAAAATTTTATAGGAACGTTTTACATTGTTTGATTTGAATATTGTAAGAAATATTTAGGATTGTTTAGATATGATTGTGTCCCCTAGTACAATGCGAAGCACCGGACCCAGTCGCTAAGCTTCTGTTAGCTTTTTGTCCGGTGTCCTCGGCATAATGTTGGTGAAATAAAGTTCAAGTTCAAGTTCAAGTTCTTAACTGTATAACTTTTGTCGTTCCTGAGGTTTTTGTTTGTTTGTTTGTTTGTTTGTTTTTTGCTGTTTTTTATACTATTTAATTTCTCAGCGGCCCATTCCTCCTTAAATGCCGTATGGTAGGGTCTTCCGAAGTATTATTAAATATATAAATAATTCACTGGCGGCTTATAGGATTCTACACCAAGATCTGTATTTGTTTCTTTGCTTTTCCGTGGATATAGGCAGTGCTAGGGAGTCCTCAAAAGCCTTCGTGAAGAATAAGTTTGGACACTCGACTGTTTGGTCAGAGCCGTGAACAAGGATGCTGCACGTGTCGGTCATGAGATACGCGTACAACGATGCGTGCCTGACGACGGCCTGCGTAGGGCTACAGTATCCAGAGGCCCCATAGCTGTCGTCCAGCGCCGGTCCTTTCCGAGGAGGCGTTCTTCCGGGAGACCGGGGCGGCGTGCGCAGCCCCCACCGGCGAGAGAAGAAGAAGCGTGGAGCCCGTGCACCTGCGCCAGTCGCGACCGCGGAGCAGGGACATTCCGCGCAGAGGCGCGCACTGCCCCGCGGCCGCTCTCCCAGGAGTGTCGGGCCCGGCGGCGACCGCTCGAATCGCCGTGCGAAACCGGGACGGCACTCCCCTCGCCCGTCCGCTGGGGATCCCGGCACCGCACCCCAACTCCCTTTCGAGAAGTTCTCTGTTAGGACCCTAGACCGCCTTTAACTTTGAAGGGCGTTCGAGGGCCGAGAGATTCAAACGCGAGGAATGGGGCTTGCTGATTCAATCAAATCCTCGTCGTCTTCTAGTCCCAGTGCTGTTTATTAGTAATCCTTCGCATCGCAGTTCTGTAAAAGCACGAAGAACGAGCGACCAGAGTCGGTGACAGGTTCACAGCTCGGAGGAAGCTTTTCCCAGCCCTTTAGCGAACGCCGGGAGGATGTCACCTCCTCGCTCCAGCTTTCGCCTTGTAAAGAAAGCTGGATGGAGGTGTTCCAAACTCTTAAGCCCGACTGCAGCCCGATCCCAAGCACTGTTTCCGAACACATCTTTCTCGAGAATGCTGGGGAATCTGTCCATCGTCACGATAGACGGGATCTGGGCAAGTGCAACCTTGCTGTCTGGCTGGCCCAAGCTAAGCTACTGGTCCACATCTCTTTTGGATCGTGGATAAGAATTGGTACATTCGATTGAATTCGCTGGGCTCGTATAAGATAGATTAATAAGCTGGTGGCCACCGAATTTCCGAAGGAGTCAAAATACGTCCCAAAAAATATTGCGCGCGCCAAATATTTTTTTACAGCTTTGAGAAACGAATGAACGTGATCATAAACCGCCGAACCTTGCCTATAGTAGCGCGCCTCCTCTGTTATAATCTCAAACGTTATGTTTCCCTCTTTGCTAATGCAGTTACGAAACTGTCGCCTTTAATGACGTCGAATGCAAGGTCGTCAGTCGCTCCAGCGTTCGTAGACTCGCTGGCGAGTAATGAGTCCTCGCAGAGCTCGGATAGCGGATCCATCCTATACCTCGGCCGCCGGAGCCTTTCGGCGTCGTCCGCTTTGCGCCGTTTACGCGCGGGGCCCGCTCCTACTCGACGGGGCTGGCGCCGCACTTGAATTATGGTCAGGGCCGGCGCCACTTGCCAGTCCCATTAGGTCGGAAGCCGAGCGGGAGGACAAAAATCGGCCGAAGCGGGGCCCGCCGGGGAGATTATGCGTTCGGAGGGAGCGGCGCAGCTGGCGAGGCCCTCCCCCGCCGCGGGGTCCGTCAGGGAGCCAACGGGGCTGCAATGAAGCCGTCAGCGCCGGCCATCCGTCAGATCGCTCCTCGCCGAGCAAAAAGCCTGCAGATTGGCTGCGCCTTTGTCCCCGACAAGAAGACCCCGCTTCGAGCGCGCGGAACACACGTGTGCAGCCCGCACTCCTTTGCTGACCACTTTGGCCAGAGATGGCGCCAGTGCCTGCACGCGGCATCTTTTACCGAAAGCCAGACGCGATATTCGCAAATGCGCCGCACAAATTAGAGGGCCGCCTTTCTTAGGACGTCCTCGATGTTAGCTTGAAATAAGCTTCGAGCACTGCGCGGGCCGCACCTTAAAGCTGTCCCCCACAGCGCAGTGTTTCACGAGCACGGGCCGGCTCCAGTTTGTACCCAAACATTTTTTCCTAGCTTGTATCAGGTTCGGACATCCTTGTGTCCCACTTACTTACACACTATTAGCACATTAATGCCGATCGATGCAGTGTTCGAGCTTTTAAGAAATCGAAGCACGAATGCAAAGAGCGGTGGAGGTATCCCAGAATACATCTCGTCGACACAAAAAGAGTCCGCTCCAAGAGAACAATGTGGTTGTTTCATGGACTGGGCAAGGGGACTTTCGGCACGCGGCACAACAATGTGTGACGAGTGAGGAGCCAGTATAACCTACTGTATCCACACATAAGCGGCGTTAATGATCGTCATCGCCCATCATTTCCGTTTTTGTTGTTCTGATTATGAATCTATACATAAAAGCCCCGTGAGACTTTCGAGTATTTTCACCGCAAGTCGGATTTAAAAGATGGCTAAGATTCGATCTCGCCAACTCGTAGGCACATTCAACAACAGGATCCATGGATCACCGGGGGCGGTTTTGCCGCCGCCGGTGCCGAGCATCCGCGCGACGAAGATATCCGCTCTGCGAATGCCACTTCTCCGCAGCGTGACTGGGTGATGAGAAACGCCCGCCTGACGAATCAGGCCAAGCTTTCGATTCGATCATGAGAATGCAGTTAATGCAAAAGCTGCAAGCGGGCTGGACAAAAATGATCCCTGGAGAAGGGGAACAAGAAGACAAAGCACAAACACAAATCTCCAAACACAGCTAGGTGACTAGTGAGCAACCGAAAAAATCCCCCTGGTCCGGGTATCGAACCAGGTGCATCTCCATTTCAAATGGAGCGCCCTACCAACTGAGCTCACCAGGAGTTTGACGCCAGTAGGGCAAACAGGTTTCATCAACTGCCGCCAGTCCAACACCACACATGAGTGAACATCCTGCATTCTAATGTTATGATGGTAATGCAATTAATGAAAAAGGGCAAGTGAGCTGGACGAGAATGGCGAAAATAACGCAAATTTCCAAACACAGCTAGGTGAAAATGGAGAGGTCCCTGGTTCGATACCAGGACCAAGCGGATTTTTTCGGTCACGTACCAGTCATCTAACTGTGTTTAAATATTTGAGTTTTTTTTTCTTTTTGTCCCTCTGCTTGTTTTAAAGGTATTATTTTCATTATTTTTGTCCAGCTCGCTTACCCCTTTTCATTAATCGCATCAGTCATCATAACCTTAAAATACAGGGTATTCACTCATGTGTGTGTTGGACTGGCGGCGGTTGATAAAACCCGTTTGCTCTACTGGCATCAAACTCATAGTTAGCTCAGTTGGTAGAGCGCTCCATTTGAAATGGAGAGGTCCCTGGTCTCGACACCAGAACCAGGGATTTTTTCGGTCGCGAACCAGTCACCTAGCTGTAGTCTGAGTTTGTGTTTGTCTTTTGTCCCCTTGTATCCCCTCTCCGGGGATTATCCTCTGATTGATAACTCCGCAAATGTCGGATGAGTTGCTCAGCAATAAAACGCCCGACGAAAATATCCGCTCAGCGAATGTCGCTTTTCCGCAGCGTGACTGGGTGATGAGAAACGCCCGCTTCGACGAACCCGGGAAAGCTTTGACATGTTTCAACTTCATCCCCAAGATTCCGGGACATGGCCCACTTGCGCCATCTTTTGGCAGGTGTGCGCGATCGTCAAAATAACAATAGAATCTTTCCGATCAAGATAAAATAACAAAAAATACCCCTGGATTTATTAAGATAAGGGCGAATAATAAGTATAGGAGAATTTTTCAACGCGCTCCTAATATTTTCTTAGGTTCCCAAGGAAAAATGTAGTTATCGCTTCCATAGACCCCTATGTAAGTCCCACTTTTGTAGTTCTCGTGAGTTTATAAAACAACCATTCAGTATTTCAGAAAGTTCCCTAGGTATACTAAGTAGGAACTGTATGCTGTCAAAATGTATCAAGAGCTAACATTTAACAGCATTCTCGCAGGTTCCCAGAGCGATAATTAATTGCCGCATGAGCCCTCGCCCCGCAGTGTGTTTTTCCCGCAGCACGACATAGGCTAAGGGAAAGACCGCTTTATGCTTTGAAATCTACATTTATAGTGAATTCTCTTCGCAAGCCCGGTATGTCTCGAATTTGGCTCGAGCCTAATTTTTGGAAAATGTCCAGGGTACATATTTTTGCAAGGCGGAAGATCAGTAAAACGCAAGGCCCCTCGTAGGGCGGCTATATTCTGGTTAATGATCAAAGCATCGTTCTCCGGAACACAAAAAGTGGATTAGCTTCGCGATAGCTTTCTCGTGTTCTTTGCTAACGGCATCGGATTAAGTTGACAAAAATAAACAAAGATTAGCCTAGACAATAGGATCATTAGATTTTTCACCCAGTAACGAGTGATCTAGCGCACGAGCTAACTTACAATATGATGCCTGTCAACAATAAAAGAAAACATAAGTAAAGTGAAGTGTGACATGTTTTTTTGCACCAGCAATGCATTTTCCCCTGATGTTTCAAGTGAGTAGCACAAATTACAGCCGAACCCAAGACCGCATGTTAAACCGGGCATTCTTTTGAATCTAGCAAATGGAAGGGATTGTCTATGCGGAGGCAAGTTCGTCTGCTTCTTGAGCAAGGGTGAGGTCAGCACGCCGAGCCCTGATTGGCTGACCCCCTCTCTGAGCGTCGTCTGCTCCTTTGCAACGTCGTCTGTCTTACCTTTCCTGCGACTTTCGAAAGTGCAGAGGCCAGATTCACGAAACGATCTCACGCCACAAATATGCGTAGGACAAAACGTAAGAACAAATTCGTATTCACGAAACGAAATTATCGCAAGTTTTGCGCAGGTTACGACGGAATCCTACGACAGCTCCGAAGCTGTCTTACACGCTTCTTACGATCAAATCAGCATGGCCGACAGGGTCGCTCAGTTATTTGGTCGCGACGACCAACGGACGTTTATTTTTGTACGTGCTCTTCTCACGCGTCCCGACTACAAGCAGCAAATAAAAAAGTAAAAAAGTATATAAAATAAACTACGACGAACAAGAACGCTAAGTCCACGAACACCCGGGAAATGCTCCAACGGCCACGATTCCACCAACCCCAACTAAACGAGCACGGAGGATAGGCCTAGCAGGCACTCCGACTCGGCGCACCGGTGTTATGACGGTCCTTGGCCAAGACCGTCTGCCCATGACCGGCTGGCGTGCTGAATGGAATATGCCCGCGCGACCCTTGTGAACCCTTTCCGTATTATACTTTGATCGCTGACCTCAATTTTAGATTAAGAGCTCAATGTCTTCCTCTGTCATCTCCTTGTTTTCCGAGGCAGCGGTGACTCTCACCGGTAAAAAAGCGGTAAATCTCCGACAGACGCAGGGAAGGTAAAGCAGCCATCGCTTTGACTAGCAGACGTAAAGCAGACGACGTTAACCGCGCCAACCCGCCGACGCCGTTAAAGAGTGAGGAGTCTCGCCGCACACGAAAGGAGGAAAAAGTATTTGGGAGGGAATCATGGCACTACTTCCCTGCATGGTTGAAAAGCCTATACAGGAAAGGCCACTTTACATTTTTGTGTTTACATGCATAAAAATGCTACGTATCACGACTAAAATATTTGAAACTTGCTTGAGGTCCTGAATGTTTCTCGGGCTGTACAACACTAGAGCGCACGACATAAGAGCGCCGACATTTGAGCGCCGACAGTAGAGCGCCACGACGCTAGGGCGCGCGACACTAGGGAGCGCCGCGACGTTAGAGCGCGCGACTCAAGAGCGCGGCGCCGTTAGTGCGCGTGACTCAAGAGCGCTGCGACGTTAGCGCGCCCGTCACGAGAGCGCACAACCAGTCCAGCGCGAGTGGCCCGGCTGGACCGACCACTTGTTCGGGCATCGCGTGTTTTATGTAAAATTGGCAGGGATATATGCCGCGGAATTCAGCAATGACATTACGAAATCAGCCGACGAAATGTTTGCGTACGACAAACCAAGAAATGTTACAAAAAGCTGGAAAAAAAGAATATCTGTAGGGTGCATTTTCGCAGAAAAAACATTGCAGCTGACCTAGCTTCATTATACTTCGTCTCATCCTACGATAGACTAAAGGCCAAAGCTTCGGGCCGCCAGGTCCAATCACGCTCCACTCTAAACTATGACATGCTTAACATTGATTAAGGATGGACGAATAATGCTCCTTATTAAAATGCACTGCATCATGTCTATAGCTTCGACACTGCAAGGAGCCTGCATGTCCTGGTTTTCTTTGCAATGTAAAATTGATGAGTCACTCAGTAACACCCATCAAAGGAAATACCAGGCAATTTCTAAGTGGCTCGTGGATTGGATCTGGAGGTCCGTAGCTTTCGCCTTTAGTCCATCGTAGGGTGAGACGAAGTATAGTTCTTTGATTTTGTATACACAGATTTGCAGGGTAGGTTTCCCTGTATCTGTCAAAAGACTGGAAAGATCTGCATCCGATAAAGTTGCGCTGAGCTTTCCTTCGATGAGTTTTTTACTGGTACATTTTAGCGGTGAGCTTTCTTCATTACGGGCATGGACGTCAGAATACCATTTAAACTTAAGCGAGGGACGTCTAAATAGCCACCAAATAGATCGGAGCCCAAATGCCTGTCAAGAATAGAGCAAATGTAGCAAAAAGTAAACTATTAATAGAGTATTCGAGAGGCACACCGCAGCACTGTGAAGCAATGTTAGACTCGCTGCTCCATTCAACTGCAAACTTTCCCGGTACCTCCATGCCCTCTCCCCTGTCCCCCTTTCTCTCCGATGTCAGTAAACAATTGGGTAGAAAGAGTCGTACCCGTTTTATCTTTTATTAAAGGCATAATTCAATCAATCAAAAATCACCAATGCTTCAACACGATGAGTCGTAGAATTTTGTTCTGTCTTTGTAGCCGCGGGTACATCACACGTTTCGCGTCGTGCGCTCAACCGGTCATGCGCTCCCGTGTCGCGCGCTCAACCGGTCATGCGCTCTCGCGTCGTGCGCTCAACCGGTCATGCGCTCTCGCGTCGTGCGCTCAACCGGTCATGCGCTCCCGTGTCGCGCGCTCAACTGGTCATGCGCTCCTCGCGTCGTGCGCTCAACCGGTCATGCGCTCTCGCGTCGTGCGCTCAACCGGTCATGCGCTCTCGCGTCGTGCGCTCAACCGGTCATGCGCTCCCGCGTCGCGCGCTCACCCGGTCATGCGCTCTCGCGTCGTGCGCTCAACCGGTCATGCGCTCTCGCGTCGTGCGCTCAACCGGTCATGCGCTCCCGTGTCGCGCGCTCAACCGGTCATGCGCTCTCGCGTCGCGCGCTCAACCGGTCATGCGCTCTCGCGTCGCGCGCTCAACCGGTCATGCGCTCTCGCGTCGCGCGCTCAACCGGTCATGCGCTCTCGCGTCGCGCGCTCAACCGGTCATGCGCTCTCGCGTCGTGCGCTCCAACCGGTCATGCGCTCTCGCGTCGTGCGCTCAACCGGTCATGCGCTCCCGCGTCGCGCGCTCAACCGGTCATGCGCTCTCGCGTCGCGCGCTCAACCGGTCATGCGCTCTCGCGTCGTGCGCTCAACCGGTCATAGCGCTCTCGCGTCGTGCACTCAACCGGTCATGCGCCTCTCGCGTCGTGCGCTCAACCCGGTCATGCGCTCTCGCGTCGTGCGCTCAACCGGTCATGCGCTCTCGCGTCGTGCGCTCAACCGGTCATGCGCTCTCGCGTCGTGCGCTCAACCGGTCATGCGCTCTCGCGTCGTGCGCTCAACCGGTCATGCGCTCCCGCGTCGTGCGCTCAACCGGTCATGCGCTCTCGCGTCGTGCGCTCAACCGGTCATGCGCTCTCGCGTCGTGCGCTCAACCGGTCATGCGCTCTCGCGTCGTGCGCTCTAGTGTAAAGCGCGCTACCGTCGCAGCGCCCTCGTGTCGCGCGCTCCAAAGGCGCTCTCCCTGTTTCTCGGGCACAAACTTTAACAACGCCAAAGATGCAAAAAAGTACAAGCTTCTTATTAAAATCACAAGCTTCGTTTTTGTACTAAAGGTATTGCATTGCGCACGAACAAAATGAGGAATAGCTTTCGACAGATCAAATATGCATCCTAGTAATAGAACTATACGATCCCATTTGAGTTTTTTTTTTTAGTTACGATTTGGTTGATAATATAAAAAGTGTTGAACTTAGCTACTACGAGAATATCAATGGCTGAAGTAGTGAACGGCGCATATTTTGGGCAAGTGTGCCTTCTTGGAAACTTGCCGCAAACGACCTACACAACTTAAGCAAAATAAAATTAAATAGACAATCTAGAACGGGTACAACATGATTCCCGGGGAACGTGGCGAGATAAAGCGTCGTTGACGTTGACAAGATGAGAAGCCCCAAGTTGGCATGTTTTACAACCTTTTCCCCGAAGGACCCAACGACGCGCTTTTTGACGAAGTGCACATTCGAAGGGAACCCGCAAGAAACACCTTAGTCGACCTACAATTCATGAAATGTGCCCACCAGTAGCTGTACTGCATGATTCCAGGAGAACTTTGCGAGGTATGGCCTTGTTCCCAGGATAAGAGGCGCTGAACTTGAAAGCGGAAACCTCGTTTTTATTGTATGCGAGGAGAGCATATCTGTCTCTTGAGCTTTGGCAGAGACCCTAGAAACTATAACGTTTTGTGATTTCTCTTTAAAAGCACAATAAGGACGATTTTAAATTTTATTTATTTAGAAAGTGTGTTTTGGACGCCTTGGGGTCCGCGCATGCCGGTCATGTTTTTATAGAATGTTGCGACGCTTATTTCTGCGCCTGCGAATAAATTGGCGCTATCAAGTATTCGGCGGTGCTGCGCGAATTCTTTGAGCTATGTCTGCTGATTTTGCTCATGCGATTGCGCGTGAGCTTCGCTCGTGTGCACCGCCTCGTTTTTGTTCTTGTTGATTTCTTTATGTTTTTAATCAGAGAGAAGGGGTTCATTACGAGGCAGTCACCGGAAAAATAAAATCTACAAAAACCAATCACTAAGAACTGGAGAAAATAGAAATTATTGCCAGAACGTCTTACGCAGGAAAAAGCATAAAAAGGAATACGTTCATGCCGTAAATTATTTTGAGTCTGACTGAAGAGAAACAGGCCTGCACTACCCGACATAATATTTCATGATGGAAACAGATGCATTCCTCACTACAGTTTTAGACAATTAATCACATATATCTCGTTAGTTATTTAACCTTATCTTAGTATTTAATCCGTTGGCAGTACCCTTTTTCGTGCATTCACTGGGGATATCCGCCCCAACCAATGCATGGTTTTGCGTTATCACAAAACTGCAGAGTGAAAAAAACTGATACCCGACGCATTCGCGAGCGAGATGTGACAGGTAATTACTATGGTTGGTTTCAGCTTCAGCCCAGACACAGCCGATGGTACGAATGGAATTGGAGCACCCAAGCCGCGTGAGAAGCGTACGTCAGGTCCCGGGCCTTTTTCCTTTCTGAGTGGCTGATGATAGAACACGTAGAGAAACAGCATGACTGTGCTCTTTTCATGCTCTCCCATGGGTCCCATCAGCTCGTAGCGTCCGCCGCGTCCAAGTATACCGCTCATTTCTTCGTTTTATTCAATAACAACTACAAAACTTACAACAACAACAAAAAAGATCCCGCTCGACCGCGCATATTGTTTTCGCATTTCGGCGAGTGTTAACCTACAAACAAAGTTCGCAGGCTGACAAGTTTTCAGCCTGTGTTGTCTGGTCACGACCCGGATTCTTATGTTGAATTAAACAATCTACGCACTTCAAAGCAAAAGCCAGTTTACAATTTCGCCTTCTGCTTTGATCGAAGTAGTTATTTGTGAACTCGTAAAGGTGCAATAAGAATGCAGGTGAAGATGTGCGTTTATCCCTGTAGGGAACTTGCGATGTGTCACTGAAGTGGTTGCTGCTTGAGGAATCGAAATTGATGCTTGATGGTTTGCCGGCGACAAATCACAGCTAAAAACTTTAAGGTTTTTGCTGACCCAGTCTTGTCTGCGTTAGAAGATGGCTAAACGTTTTATGCATTTATGCTTTAACAACAAAGGCTCGGACGTCTCTTCCGAAATTCACGGGGCATTACAACTCCCCTCTGCCTCTGATTGCCGTAAGTTAAAAAGAGAACTCCTAACCAGTGTTGTAGGCGTTACCGAGGAAAACGAAAACGAAATACCTTACTCGTTACCTGCAAATAAGAGAAACGGGTTACCGCCCTACCTTACCTCAAAATAAAAAGGAACGCGGTACCGTTAAAAAGTAACGCGCGTTACTTTTGCATTGCTTTTTTTTTACTTTATGAATTAACCTGTTTCACCCTTTTGTGGATGCAAATATGCATAAGCGCGATATTTAAAAAAAAATTGTATCCATTCAGAAACTGACCATACTTACCTAAATTTCTTTTTTACTGTTCCAATTAAATATTCAAAAGAAAAATGCAAAAAACGCAAAAGAAAAACGCAAAAACTCAAATATTTATATCACTTGGCGATTAGAAACACAAAAAAATGAAAGTAACTTTTTTAAGTTTTGGTAAGAGTATGTAACGAGTGACGGAACTTCATTACACGTTACTAAATGTAAGTAACGTAAGTAGGTTTCCCGTTACTGTTTTCGGAAAGCAACGAGTACGTTACAACGTTACCGGAAAAAGCAACGCGTTAGTGATAACTCGTTCCTTGCGACGCATTACCGCCAACACTACATATGTATTCCGTAACGGCGCCGACAAAATGTATACGGGCGAAGAAAAGTTTACTTGGTGAAAGATTCGGACGCAAATAGACATCAGCTTGCTGTTTATAAAAGTACAACCGCCTTCTTTTTTTTTTTTTTTTTAGTAAGGTTAGGTTAAATTTTGTGCTGAATGGTGCGAGCTGCAAAACAGGTCTAGAGCAATTGGTTGTCACAGGTCAGTCATTTTAGTGTACATATCAGGGGGATAACGATGCAATCATTTTGTTTCACTTGCTTTTTGTGCTCCGTTATTTTTAATCTTAAATGCCCGTAAACTAGCTTTAAAAATACGTCTTTGGATGCCCCGAGAGTGTCGCTTACATAATCCGTGTAGGCAGCTCAAAATACCTAGCTGCCTCGTATTCATATATGTATTTACTTATTTATGTATCAACACTTAAACGTCTCATATTCACTTTTTGCAGGAGTAAGATTGCATAACTCAAACGCGATAAATGACGCCTACACAGTTCACGCAACAAAAACATGTACCTACAAGAAGAAATACAGCCACGTAAAATAGTCAGTGTAAAATGTAGGTACATGCTATAAAATATGACCAAGGCAAATGAAATACACCTTAGAACCTCGTAAACAAGAGAGGAAATTCGCACTTGTAGAATGTGAATGTAGCTCGATTTAAGCGCTAGAAAAAAAAGCCTCAACGTTCACCCGAGAATCGTTCGCGATAAGCCGACGCCCTTCCCGCTTGTCGACTTTTGACGCGTGATCCAGCATTTCCTCGCAAAATGCGGCGGACGGATTGAAGCGGCGAAAGGATGGGAGGACGGAAAGATGCGGAAGAGACGAGCGGAAGAGAGCGGGAGACCCGTTCTTTCCTCTCTCGCTTTCAACGTCTCATCTCCTTCGAGGGGGATACGCCACGTGGCGGGAAAACCTGGCCGCCGTGTTCCGGAAAGCTGCAGCCATGAACCCGAGACTGGGGTATGAAATAGAAACTCACAAGTAGGGAGGACAGAAAAAAAGTAAAGAAGAGAACGTCTTAAACGCAGCTAAACAATGCATTCAGTCCCACAACCTTATCTACTCCCAGCCACAAGGTGGCCAACTACACAACTTGCCCTTTGCTGAGGGGACAGACAGCCTGAACAGGGCACTTGGATCACAAACAACAGCTTCGACAGACCTTCGGAACTTGGGCCAACCTTCCATTTCTACAAAAAAAAGAGAGAAAGTGTATAATTTGTGGAACATTTGAAACTGCACCCGCGAACGAACATTGACCCCAAGCGTGAGTAAAAAGACCAACATATAATCAACGAAGAAAAGAGAAGAACGGCGAAGAAACCTCTTCCATGCTACCAATTCGGAACCTCAAAGGATACACTTCTTGACTCATTCTAACCAAGTGCTCTCGCACTTCATCCTTCGAGACACATTTATATTTAAAAAAAAAAAAGCTTTGGACTCGATAACGCTTCAAATGTCGGATGAGTTACGCTGTAGTAAACCCCAAAGGGGCCATGAAGGCAATTGGAAAGTTTTATTTGACGATTAAAATGAGCGTCACGCACGTCTCGGACACTGTTGACCGTGCCTATCGCCCGAAGAGACATTTGGGTGTCGCACCAATGAATTCAACGGCTGTCGTCATAACCGCGCCGGGGACGATGCCTGACACCCTCCGAGACGGCGGCAGAAACGAGAACTAAAGTGCGTGGAAGCATGACGACAGCGGGCTCCTCGTCAGGCGATTGGTTTAAACGAATCACGTGCTCCTGGCGTTGCGTCGGCGATTCGGGCGGAGAGTCGGGAGAGTCGGCCGCTCTGAGGCGGCGACCGTCGGGGCCAACTCTGGGGCGCCCTCGTCAATCGACAGTCTCGCGTCCTGGGAAGCATTTTATTGTTCCGTCGGCGTGAGGTCGCTGAACGGGGGCTCAAATGCGTTTACGAGCGCGGCGTTGTCGTCCATTTCTTGCTGGTTCAGGAGTCCGACCAGAACACACAAGGAGCGCAAGTGCTTCTTGTGCGGGGCTTTTGGGGACGTCGGAAAGAGGCCGAGCTCCAACCTCGGCTCTGACCGAAGGATAGCGGGTGTACACCTTTCCAAGAAACACTCGACCCCAGGGGCAGCAAACTGTTTTCGAGCCCAGTCACTGGGTTTGAGGCTAGACTCTCACCGGCGTCCCTGCTAACCCTAACCAAGAGGACTGTGATTTCGACACGTGGATTTCGATAGGCGCAGCCTGCGTAGGCGCAGTTTCAAACAATGCTGGCGGATAAATTCTCGTCTTTTCCCGCTGTATTTTGTGTTTCATGGTGCATGTATTTTCCCGAGGTCATCGAGAAAGCATTGTACCACATTTGAAAGATGAAAAAAAAAGCAATAAAAAACCTATAAACTATTTTTGTTGGGTACGCGCGCGACAGACCGAATGCGACTTGAATGTATAGTTCTAGTTTTTTGTGTGTTTTTTACGATAAGTTTTGACGGCTCCGCGCGATTCGCCGCATGACAAACGACAAAGCGCTTAGCTGTCAAAAATAAATTACGAGAGAAGAGAGCCGAAAGGCACGCATTTTTCACGCTCACAAATAACGTGTTTACCGGTGGACAGGACACGGACATACAATCTTAGAAAGTGTTAACATTCGAACAATATATTGTACGTACCACACGATGCAGCGTTATTCGAAACGAATTTATTTGAGAAAGATCTCAAATAACACAGTTACAGTCGACGACAGTCACATCTTGACGATCGGACGAAATCCAAGATGACTTCGTTTTGAGGCACGTTTCGTGGAGAGCTTCCTTTTTTCACAACAGCACCAAGTCAAAGGAACGAACGCGACTGACCCGTTTCCACCCCAACCCGGACAACTATTTTTGGAGATGACTGAGGATTCTACGCGGATTATCTCTGGGAGGGGAGAACAATGTTCGCAAAATCGCGTCGAGGGTCGTTCGACGTCCTTCACCTCCTTCGTTTCCCGTGAATGTCGAGCAGAACAGCTTGAATGGCAGGCACTTACCAGCCTTATTTCTCACAATGGAAGATAACACAAAAAGGGTACGCAGCACGCATAAAAAAAATTAAGTGGAAACTTTCAAGAGGGGCGAGAAAACGTCGAATGCAAAACCGCAAAAACACAAGTAGAGAACCGCGCTCAGCGGGTCTTCACAGTCCCAGAGAGTGGCAGAAAATTTCTAGCTGATAGAGGGCGCGAGAGTCGCACCAGCCGCATCAGCAACAGCCACATGGCGGCGGCCTAGAAGCGTTTTTTGGAAAGGTGTCTGAAGGCAGCTTGCTTTCAGGCCTACCCACTATCCTTCAATCAGAACCGATCAGAGCTTGGCACTCTGACGTCACCACAACTCCTGCAAAAAACAAAACAGAGCAACTTGCGCTCCGGCCGCTCTTCCCAGACCGCCGTGCACAGGTTTGCAAGTGCGGTCTCAGGGCGCCGCCATCTTGCCCAGCTGGGGTGCGCCTGGGCGCGGCCATGATCCCATTATGACAGCAAGGCTTCGTAATCGGATTAGGACGCATCCAAGCGCACCCCAGCGGGCAAGATGGCAGCGCCCTGAAGCCGGGCTTGCAAACGTGTTAGGAGTGCCTACATGTTTCCGCTGCTCCGCTGTTTAGGGTGGCGACAACGTTTGTGATACCTGTTGCCGACAAACCAGTGTTGCCTACCTCGTTACCATGGCAACCTCCGCTGTTTTCGTCGACCATTTTGTCCCACTCGCCGGTCGCGCTCTCGGACTCCGCCGCTAATCCTCGCTAGGGAGCGCTCACCGCTCTCGTTCCGACGGCGACGGTTTCGGCGCTCAATGCCGGTCTCTGGCGTTCCATTTTGAACTCGCGGGAACTCGCGTTTCGATAAAAGCAACGCACACTTCCTGCTCGCAACTTCAAGATATGAAACACCCGAGTAAAGAGAGCGACATCCACGACGACCGCCATCCCGCTGAGCCCCCCGACTCTTCTTACTGAACGGAAGTGGCCTCACAGTGTTGCCGGTGTGTCGAGACTACAGGAACTCAACGTTGTGTACGTTTAGCGAAATAACAAGTGGGAAAAAATGGCGGTGGGAGAGGGTCTGGGAAAGGGTAACAAGAGGTTGGCGCCACCCTAAAGCGGAGCGGAAACAGGTAGGCACCCTAGTATAACCAACCGCGGTAACCGCGCCGGTGCGTCTACTAAATCACACCAGAAACCGACAGTGCTCCTTGACGTCACTTCCGAATGTTTGTTTCGGTTTAGCGAATTTATGTGCATGCAAACAAATAAATCGCGAGGTTAAAAAAACAAAAAACTTGGAGTGGCATTCTCAGTAGCCCAATGCGCCTGGAAACACACCTCTTCTAAAAAAGATAAAAATAGCCTTTATGGTTCCTTTAAGCTTGATTTAATAAATGATTGACACACAAATAGGACCTGGCGAACTCGTACGCGGACTCAACAGGTGCAAGCATGGATCAAGGGAGGGGATTGGCCGTCTCCTGGGCCGAGTGTAGGGCCGACGAAAATATTCGCTCTGCAAATGTCGCTTCTCCACATCGCATCCAAGTTGTGGAGTGAAGCGCACTGGACGGATCCGTCCAGGCTTTGGATCCAACGCTCTGTCTCTCGCACACTTCAGCTTTGAGCCTTGTCGTCTTCCTCCGAAGCAGGTAATTGTCTCTTCCTCGTGCCGTATGCGTGAGCGCCTCGACACGAGAGGGCCGGAATGCGGGACACGGCCGTGCTGCGACAGTAGCTGCCCCTCGTGCTCAATCCCATTCAGCGTTCAAAACAGACCCCGAAGCACGGCAGAGGAACATGCACCGTTTGCGCTAGCCGAGTTACCGCCCGTTCTAAGGATACAGCCAGAGTGTCGAACCGGAACCGAACCGAACCGAAAACCGGAACCGAACCGTTATTTTTAGCCGAACCGGAACTGAACCGAACCAAAATATTCGCCGCCATCTTGGAACTGAACCGGAACTGAACCGGAAAAAATATAACGGTAACCGGTTCAAAACGGTTCACGGTAATTTTTTTATTACAAAATGAGTGTTAGAAAAGTAAAAATTGCCAGCTGTATTATTTCTATGTAGTGATCAAATTGTCATATACCGAATTGCAATGTATAAAAAAATGTGGGTTTTCGTGGTGCTTTTTTATTGGCACTACGATTAATCATGTGTCACGTGGTCACGTGACGTCATGATGTCAAAATATGCTGCCCAATAACCAATGATGTCATGTCACGTGGCGTAGTCGCGTGACTCACCGCGTCAGTCGACTTACATTGAGTACGTCATTATAGTTCGTTGCAACTCAAGAAGACAGGGCGAGAGAAAGAAAGGCACGGGGAGGAAGAAGCAGGCAGAACGCTGGAGAGAGAGGAGGAGGTTCCCCCTTTCTTTTCCCGCGTTCCGTTTGCTTCTTCCTCCCCGGCCTTCCTTACACTCCCGCCCTACCTTCTTGAGTTGCAACGGACAATTAATGTATTAGCGTTGTTGACACCGTGATGTCACATGCCAACATCACTTCTCACCGCGTGTCAAGGGACATCGTGACGTACTCGATTGTCATGAGCCCGAGTCGAGTGCTCGGATTCTTGACAACCAGCATCGTCAAACATTCGTGTTAGCTCGTGTTCAATCAAAGAAAAGAATAGCTGAACTCTAACACCTGTGGCATACAATTAGCGTCACATCCCATCGCCGCTTGTTCTAATAGCGAGTCGAGGAGGGGAAAGCTATCTCTTTCCTTTATTTTTTCTGCGTCTGCCATTGAGCGGAGAGAAAAACTAATGGGTGTTTTTGCAAGCTATCAGCGTCAGGGATTACTTCTTAGTGATATTTACTGAAAATACAAAAATTGTTGCTTGAACCATTTTACGTGTACACATCATTGAGGCAGCCAAACATGTTTTCGTTGTAGCTAAACTGTCCCATGAAGACTGAAGTTGACCTCCAGAGTAGAAGCACCGAAAAAATTAAATATATTTTCTTATTCTGAAGATAAATAAAACTACAAATGTGTACGGCAGGGATACCTGAAAACAAGATTCTAGTGGCCTCAGAAGCAGCCGCTCAAATTCTCGCAGTTTTGTGTAAACTTCAAAGTTTATGGGTGTAAAATAAAAGAAATGGAAGATTACTGTTAACAAATGACAGAAATATAATTGTCGATTTGGCAGCCCCAAACGGAGGAGGGAGTCCCTCAGAAATAAAAAGTATTCTCTGGAGGAGCATCGTCAAATGAAAAGGGGCAGGGGTGTGTGTATGTGCGTGTGTTTGTGTGTGTGTGTATGTGTGTGGGTTTAAAAACATACGGTGGTGTAAAAAGTCCTCTGCTCCGCATCTTGGTCGCAGACCCGACAGCGTGATCCCGCAAAACTACTTCGTTTGCAAAATCACTCCTGCCAGAAAGCGCCTTTTCGTGGTGCCAGACGCTCGCGCCGTTCCTCACGACGCTGCACCAAGAAAGAATAATTTTTGTTTCTGAATACATTAGTTGCACTGTGCGCGAACCTTCTGCAACGTGCATTGTGCACCACGGGATTTTATTTTCTCAGCAAAAAGAAATCTCTGAAAACTAGCATATTGTGCGATGATGTCACATGCAAACCATGTTAAACACTTCAGTTTTCCGGTTAAAGGCTCGTTCACACTAGCGTGCCTCAATGGCCTTCTGTTTAGGGTGATGCCACCCTTTGTAGTACCCGATGCCGACAGCACGCGCTCACAAAGAAAATACAAAGAAATCGCCGGAAACAAAATGTCGCCGTAGCACAGTCAGCGCCACGAGCGCGTGCAGGGACACGCCCTTTCACGTGCTTCACAACAAAAAATAAAAAGAAGAATTGGAAACAAAATGGCCAGATGTCATCACCCCAAGGAAAGCGCACATGAAGGCACCCTAGTTCACACTGCCCCGTTTTCTTACGTTACGTCGCGAAAAGTCACCGGGAAATCTGTGCTTCAAATTAAGCGTGGCTACTAATTCAAAGAGATAGCATGGCACGCGACATTCGAGACACGAATGATTCGGTGACGACGAGCTAGGACGGTGAGTTACTGTGGCAACCAAGGAGACAAGGCTCGTCGTAACGTAACGTAAGGAGTTGAGCTCGGTTCAACTTTTCACACAGCAACGTTTCTTACGTTACGTCTAAGTCACCGAAACATTCGTGTCTCGAATGTCGCGTGCTCTCCTTGAATTGGTAGCCACGCTTAATACGAAGCACAGATTTCCCGGTGACTTTTCGTAACGTAACGTAAGAAAACGGGGCAGTGAGAACCAGTCTTAATGTGATGATCTCAACACAATACTAAGTTACACTTTAATTGTGACCGTAGCAGAGGCTAAAAGCGCGAGCTCCGGACTTTCAGCATTCTTGCCAAGCACGCGCGCTCCTTCAGTGCAAGCACTGGTCAGGACCCCATTCTCGCGCTTGTAGCATCGGCTGCGTCTGGACATGAAGGGGCCCTGCAAAGAGTTTGTGGTGTTTTTTTTTTTTGTTTTTTTGCATCGACACAACAAGACGACAAGAGCGTGCAACAATCATGCGCGATCTTCCTAAATGTTGTAAATCAACATCTAATTTTGAAGATGTGAAAGCCTCACAAATATACAGGTGTTCCAAGTAAAAAATGAAAGACGTTTACAGTCCCCTGTAACGCCGAATTAGAGCGCAGCTCTTGAGGGGGAGGGAAGTGTACTGAGGGCAGAAGGTGGAAAGTCCCCCACTACGAACATGGGTGTGGATCGACGTGTGCTTAACGCAAGTCGCAGAAAACGCATATCTTTGGTGAGAGCATCGCGTGTAAATTTGGCGGGAATTTAGCGGGGCGATTTTTTCCCTAACTTGAGCCGGGATATTTTTTCCACTAGATTTAGCGGGGAAATGTTTTTGCGCTAAATTAAGCGAGAAATTTTTTACGCTAAATTTAGCGGGGAAATTTTTCCGCTAGATCTAGCGGGTAAATTTTTCTGCTAAATTTGGCGGGGAATTTAGTGTCATTGTCACTAATGACGCCATCAGTGACATCACCAGTGACGTCACGTGTGACGTCATCAGTGATGATGACGATGACGTCATCGTCATCGCGCGGTTACGCGCGACGGCGACGCCGCTCTAGCCGGAAACGGGCGCCTAAGAGCTGCGCTCTACCATTTGCGTGAGAGTCACGTGCTGGAAGGGATCAGAAGGGGTCGCTTGCGTCTATTCAGCCAGTCCTTCCTCTAGAGTTCTATGTCGTCATTACCTGGCACTCTAGACCAATGTCGTCACTGAACGCTCGTGTATGACACTGATAGGCAGGCCTTTCGAAGCAGCATTTGGTTTCCCTTTGAAATGCAAAAGGGGATGCCCAAATTGTAAAGTTGGGGAGTATGTATAGCAGTCTCGTGACGTTATCCGGCAGCCTAATAAAATGTTAGAGCGCGCATGACTGATAAAGCACAAGGTTGTAAAATGAGGCCCCAAAGAAAGAACGCGTAAAACCAAATATAACTTTAGCCTCCCGAGAATGTATTCTGCGAAGTTTCGAGCTCGTGCAATCCGATGTCCAAATGTGATTTAAACTATAAATATATTGTCTGTTGTTCGCGATATTTATGTGTAATTGGGAACACCAATGCACGCATCTCTATTAGAGAAATACGGACCATACCCAACCAAGTCCTGAACAGTTAGGAGTCCGACGTTTCAAAACCGGTTCGGTATTTTCATCAGGGGAGACTATTTGCACGTGGAGACCTGCAGCTTCTTTTCCATCTGCGGTATGCCGTTTGCTTCCTTCACTTTTAATGCGAAAGCATTAATTGTCCCGTGGATCGAACCGACGTCATCAGCTTTGAAGCCGCGCCAAACGGCGCCTTCCCCCTGCTCAATGTCGCGTGTTGCAGAAATCAGATGGATAGGCTCCAATTGGCTGCTGCGCGTCATCATGAACGAGGCTCCCATTGGCTCTCGTGCGGCGTAGTTCTAAAAACCCCAAAAACGCCGCCAGAAAAGCCCTCTCTATGGCAGCGCAGCGCACGCAGCGGTCCGGCCGCCGGTAAGAGGTGCGGCGGTGCGAGCCTGGCCGCACAGCCCGCTCGGGCAAACTCCGAAGAGGTTGCACGGCCGAGCTCAGCGCGGCGAGGCCACTTCACGAAAGCGCGCCCTCGGTCGTCGGCCAACGAAACGGGGCCGTCCACCCCACTACGCAGCAGACGAACTAAGGGAGCCGAAGAACGGCATTCATGATTTTGTTTTCACAACTCATAAGAAGGGCTTAGGTGTCCTCGAACTTATTTGTTCTTCAAGTGCCCTAGTCTGTTGACATACGCCGATGGTTAAGTGGCTGTCGACCTATTGAGCCCGACCTATTGAAACGTCAGGCTCCTAAATGTTTAAGAGTTGGTTGGAGAAGGTCTGTATTCCTCAAAAGTTTTACCCAACCAGACGGAGTTCCGTCGAACGTGTTTACGTTCAAAACCTGCAACGCTATACATTTATCTTTGCAGTAAGGCGTCCTGTATGGGAATATTTAGAGGAGTAGCATTTATCATCTCTCTTTTTGCACATATCGTGTATTTGCCTTCATATCTATAATATATAATCACACGGTCTTTTTTGACGTAGCCCGCCGCACCGTGTTTCGCACTGCCGAACAGCGAACAAAAAGCGCGTTCCGCAGACTCGACAGATGGCGTATACCCGAGTATCATCCTCCCGTGTCGGTCTCAAGCGGTTATCTGAACTTCATACAATAAAATGTATTCATGACAACAAAAAAATATTTAATTGCTGTTTGAAGACTTGCCAACATAAATGAAGGGCCGATCACCTTAAAGATATGCATCATAAGTAAATGCACCCCCAAATTATCTGAAATATGCTCTGCAAATATTTTCCGACATTTGTATCGCCCAATAAACACGTCTATAAGTGATTTTGAAGAACCTTAAACAAATGTTTTATTTTGAAGCTGATTTAAAAAAAAAAACTTATGTGTTCCTGACACATATTCAACTTCTCAAACATAAAGAAGTATGTTGCTACTTCTATGTTATGAACAAGAATTTTATGTGTCTGTGGGCTGGACGAAAACAAAGTACACAGTGGCGGTTGGCGGAACTATGACGGTTGCGCACGCAGACCGTCAGAAAGCGACCAATTAAGTAGCTGTAATACCAAGCAGGGTGTGAAATACTACTTCGTTTTATTTAACAAAAATATAAAAAAATACCAAGGGTGATGTTTATTTGCGAATTTAGTTGACCGGCATCTTGAGAAGAACAAACCTCAAACGCCAAGCAATGTCGAAAATGTTCACTTCGGTAAGCGCTATTTTAGGCCAGATCTGATCTGGAGTACGAGGGTCGCTTTTTTCTGCCTGAATTTGCCTACGTCACTGTGCTGAGTGTAAACAATATTGGTCAGGAAAGCAAGCGTTCTGATTGCCGCTCAGTGTTTCTATAAAAAGTAGACTGAAAGGATTTGCCCTAAAACTTTCGTGGCATTTTGAATATATTATTGCTTTTAGCTCAGTTGCGTTGCCATCATATAGATTGTAAAACGTATTTTGCAAACTAGATTTCTGGTATATATATGGCGAGAATGTTCGCATTTTATGATTTTATGCACTGTAATTAATTCATAAGTTCAAGAGCATAGCAAGATTCGACGTTTAATACTGCGACGCAAAGTTGTGGCATTAACGAGTATTTTAAGCAACATACCAAACTGATAACCTATAGGTTCAGGTAAAATATATGCGACTGTAGTACCAAAAAAAAAATGTTGAGTTATATATGCTAATCTAGCTTTTCTTTTACTGTTTCATTGATATTAAATAACGCGATTTTATCACTCTACGATTGATAAAAAGCTATATAGATACTCGTTTCACTGTTGAAATAGTGCCTATTGCCAAAAGAACGCAGAAAATATAGTCTCAATTTTGGTTCAAACGGTTCAAACCGGTTCGAACCGGTTCGAACCGCTATTTTTTGCTCCCCGGAACTGAACCGGAGCTGAACCGAAAGCCGTGAACCCGAACCGGAACCGAACCGATAAAAATTTCGGTTCGACACCCTGACGCACACAAAAAAGATCAACAAAAAATGAAACAATAGAAGTTCCTGGAAACAAATTATACACCCCCCCCCCCCCCCCTTTTCCGTACAAGAGTTTAAAGAAATCTGAAAACGTTACGCAATTTTTTTAAAGAAATATGTTCTGGCCGAATATTTTTGTCATGTAATTTATTTAATAATCTTGGTAATTTGTTTTGTATCATTTCTAAGCCGTAGCTTGTTCTACAGGTGTCTATTTTCCAAGGCTCATTTTTTCGCGTGTTATGTACTGTAACATGTGGTTTTAGTTTTGCCAAGTTTCTTAAAAGGCAAATGTTATTTCTGTTTCTTCTTTATATTGTTTGCAGAGGCGGAAATCATACATTTTTGTTATAGGCATTACATTATATTTTATAAATAGGGATTGTGTGTGATAATGATTAGGCACCTTTTCTACCATTCTCAGAAACCTTTTTTGTAATATATGCATTTTCAGAAGATTTTCTTGTGTGGACGAAGCCCAAACTAAATGACAGTAGTTAAGTCTTGAAGAAAATAGTGAATTATATATTAGGATCGTAATGTTACGTGGGAGTATATACCTATTCCGATACGTGACGCCGAGTATCTGCGACAGCTTAGTCATCACTGAATTTATATGATTGTCCCAAGACAATGTTTCTTGAAATATGACGCCTAATGTCTTGAAAAAGGGCACGATCTCGACAGGAGCAGATTTTAAAGTAATAATTTTGGTTGTGACTATATTCTTGTTTTTACCAGGAAATAAAATTGCTTTTGTTTTTTCAACATTTATTTTTAAACCATTACCTTTTGTCCAGTCTTCTAGCCTAAGTAGAGCCGAATTCGCGTGGTCAATTATTTCATCGGGTAATTTGCCGGCTAAAAGTATACTGGTATCGTCCGCATAATTAATAAATTTGGCACTAGAAGAAATACTTACGATATCATTTACATACATATTGAAAAGAAAGGGGCCTAAAATGCTGCCCTGGGGTACGCCAGAAGAAACTTGGAGAGGGTCCGATAGAGAGTCATCCAAGCTAACGATTTGACTACGATATTGTAAATAGGATCGAATAAGCGATGCTGCTATTCCCCGTACGTTCGCTCTAGTTTTTGTATGAGAAGATGGTGATTAATATGGTCAAAGGCTTTTGTAAAGTCTACAAACAGACCTAAGACTTTATTTTCTAATTCGGAGAGTATGTGCTCTTTCTAGGCTCCAGGGACGCGTACGGACAACGCACACCGACGGCCCCCGGACACACCCGATACACCACCGGCAACGCGGCGAACGCTTAGCAACGACGCTCCATCCACGGAGCCCCCGACGAAGATTTAGGCGACGACTACGGACAAGCGCAAACCCTGGCGCAAACGCATGGCGACGCCCGCCGAGTACGGCTGCGGGCAGCGCGACGTGCGACGTGGGCAAGACGCGACGCCGTCGATGCCGTTCCAATCGTGGGACCCCGAACGGTGGAGCGAGGACGAGCGCAAACACGCGAGGCGCCGATGCCGCTCCACCTAAAATACAAACAACAAACAATGGACCTTTTTCACATACCGACGGCACCAGGCGGTGGCTGCACGAACTAAAAATCGAGGAAGGGACCTACCTGCGCTACCAGTCGATAATGGGAGCTACGCTACCAGTTTCTTCGTTCTCTGAGCAGCAGGGCGTGCCGAACGCGCCGTCCAAGTGGGGCATCCGTGGCGTCCACTTAAACGTCGTGTTATTCTTTCCGTCCGCTTTCTTTTTTTTGCGTAACACAATTATATGTATGCTGCAATTACGTTTGCTACTCGCTGATCTACAGCCTCCTTCCGAATTTCCTCGATTTTTCGTGCACACTTCCGCCGCTTGGCATCGGGCGCTCGCGCGTGCGCAGAACGCTTCTCGGAAAGGTCCATTACCAGTTCTGACGAACGGTACTTACCTGAAGTTAGAGCGGGAATTATACGAAGCCTATGGAAGCACTTACTATCAAGTTCACAACTGCTTTTCCTTCTATACCGGAACTGACGTCAACGTTTCAAAGCTATTTTGAAAATAAAAAGTAGGTGGCGCCATAGGCGCTCCCCCTTAGGGAAGTATTCTCCCCTTCCGACTTCATCTTTCCGAGTTAGTGGTTACAGGACAGCTTGCGGCTGCATTGAGGTGGTGGGGCCCCCACCCAAAAGACAAAGTATAGGCACTTGTGCACTCAGAACATTTTTATTTGCTGTTCTGGTGATGGCACCTGTCGGAGCTCTCCTGTCTACCTCTGGTGCCAGCCACCTCGACCTGCGACAGGGAAGAGAATGTGACGATTTACCCCGAAAATGGGCAGGGATGCGGTGGGAGTGTGAACTTGATAGTAAGTGCTTCCATAGGCTTCGTATAATTCCCGCTCTAACTTCAGGTAAGTACCGTTCGTCAGAACTGGTAATTATACTTCAGCCTCTGTCGCACTTACTATCAAGTTCACAACTGCTTGTTCAAAGCTTTCGCATGTGTTCTCAGCACCTGGGTTCCAAAGTGAGCCCGGGTATCTGATTGCCGTCGGTAAAAGCGGTTAAATGTTGCCTCAGAGGACCAGTCAGCTGCTGCTAAGATGTCAGCAAGTGGTACTCCGACCTCCACAGCTTTGGAGGTGGCTGCTCCTCGCGTTGAGTGCGCTTTGAAAACCGACGTGTCAATGCCCGCAAGCGTTAGTGTATGTTTTATCCAGTGAGCTACTGTGTCCCGTGCTGCTGGGCGGAAGGGCTTTTGCGTAGTGAGCAGAAGCTGCGTGTGGGCGCCTCGGAGTCCTGCAGTCCGTTCGAGGTACACCTGCAAGCATTCCACTGGACACAATTCCCGAACCTCTTCGAATGCTGGGAAGAAGAGGGTGGGAAGGGGTTTAGATGCCCCCGAAGTCTTTCTGAGGCCACTAAGCACGAGCTCCCAACCTGCGGGTTGCTTACGGATGTGGCATGTTGAAAGCAGGCACAAGTCTGACGTCCTGCCTGCTGAGGCAAGGGCTAACAGCATAGCTAGCTTGCTAGTGAGCGTTTTGAGGCTAAGGTCTTTGTTAGGACCCCACGACTGCAGGAGGGTTGTCACCGTGTCAACCCTCCAAGTTGTGGGGTATCGGGGTTTGGGGGGGTTGGAATTAAACACTCCCTTCATAAGGCGCACCACTGATGGGTGTTCCCCTAGAGGGTAACCGTCGAAGTTATGCAAGATCTGAGACAAGGCAGAGCGGTAACATCCTATAGTGCGATACGCCAGGCCCTCCTCAAAGAGGCTAGCGAGGAAGTTGAGCACCTGTGTTAGAGTGGGAGAAAAGGGATCAATAGTCCTTGAATGGCACCAGCGTTCCCACCTGCGCCAGCAAGAGGTGTAGGTGAGCTGTGTTCCCCGCCTCCATGATGCCTCAATGAGGTGTGCAGCCTGCTCCGAAAGTTGGCTATGTGTTTGCTGGAGTTGGTCAGTCTCCATGCTGCTAGTGTCAGGCTCCCCGTGCTGAGCATTGGATGTACCTGCCCGTCGTGGCTGCGCAGTAGGTCGTGTGATTGGGGAAGAAGACGCGGTTCCTCGTACGAGTGGTGCAGCAGCGAGGCATACCATGGCTGGGATGGCCAGACTGGAGCTACTAGAATGAGCGGACTGTTGGAGGTCTGCAACTTGGCAATGCATCTGCTCACAAGGCTGAACGGTGGGAAGGCATAGAGGCCCTGACCCGTCCAGTCCTGGCTGAGAGCATCCACTGCTGCCGCCTGAGGATCCGGCTTCCAGCTGTAGTAGTGCCTCACCTGGTGGTTGGAGAAGTCCGCAAAAAGGTCCGTGTGCACGGGGCCCCACAGACAGTTGACCCTGCTGAATGTGAACGGGCACAGTTTCCAGCTGCTGGCGTCCATCACTCTCTTGGATGCTTGGTCTGCATCCGTGTTCATGTGCCCCGGAATGTGTTGCGCCCTGACTGATATTCCCCTCGCCCAACACCACGACCATAGCTCGTGGGCTATCCTGGTCAGCGGCACCCGGGGCGGTAGACCGCCGTGACACCCTCACCCCTACCCCGCTCTCGCGTGGCCCGCCGCGACTCCCCCCCCCCCCCCTTTGCTCTCGTGGCCCGCTGTGACACCCCCTGAGCGCTGCACCCGGGGCGGTCCGCCCCCCCCCCCCACGCACCCCCTTGTGACGCCACCAACGCCACTGGCACCACCACAGCTCAACCGACGTTATTCAAGGTATTGAATTTGGCGTGAGGGTGTTTGGGGTATGCGAAAAAAGACTACGGTATTGACTATGGCGTACGCTGAAACGACTATGGTATTGATTTTGGCGTACGCCATAACCACTACGGTAGTCGAAGCGGAGGGGTAGTGAGATCGGCGTCCTACACCGGTCGGAAATCGCCGGCGGCGGCGCGCCGGTGTTTGTACCTCCGGCGGCGGCGTGTTGAGGGCGCGGGGGTCAACGGATCGGCGGCGGCGCGGCGCGGAAGAGGGAGGGGGTAAATTAGAGAGTGAGGGGGAGAGAGAAAGGAGTCGTTTGAATTTAGAAACCATGATGCAAATACCATAAAAAAGAACACGCTTTTTTATTATTTTTTTCCTAAAGTGTTACATTGCCTTCACTGTGAAGAGTGCGTCCGTTAGAAGAATCAGGTACTCCGGCGTCTTGTTTATTCTGTTTTGTAAGAGAATATGCCGCCAGCCGCGGCGCAAGATCCTCCGCAAGACGAGGAGCGACGACAACAGATACTTTTATCACCGCGTTCGACCTCACCACGCGCTTGTCGCGCGCCCCTTGCCTGACAAGTCGATCGAGCACGTCCTTCGATTTCTAGAACTCGTACCTCATTCCGTACGCCGCAAGCCGCCATCACCGACAACGACAGGGTCCTAACCTGACGTTCGGCTTCGCGGTACTTCGCTGACAGGCACATTCAGAACATCCTAACAGTATACCGCTCCCGAAGCTAACGGCTTTGTCGAACGCGCCAACGGAAAAACCCTTCCATGTCTGCGAAAGAACGTCAACGGCGACATCGACCATTGTAGCGACTATCTCCAGGCAACCAGCTTTCAAGTGAACCAGCAGCCGCACGCCGGACTCCAGACATCACCGTTCGAACTCCTGTTCAACTTTGTCCCACGTCGACCAATGGAATTTTCCCCGCTTCCCGACGAGGTCGGCGACGTCCGCGCGAACCGCGACGCCGCAAACGCCAAGTTGCGAACCTCGCCTACCTTCACGGCATGAAGCGTTCCTACGATGCAAAACATCGAACAGCTCGATCCATACAGCGTCAGGGACAGGGTATGGTACACGAACGGCCTTCATACCTCGAAACTTGGCCCGCTTTTCCACGGACCACTGTCACGTCATCACCAACGTGGACAAGCAAACCTACACCATTTCCGGGTTTACCCCGCAAGGCACACCTGACTGATTGCCGCCAAGCTGCCGCGCGACAGCTCTTATTTTTTCTTTTTTTTCACGAACAATCAGCGATTGACATCGACTCGCCTTGCACCGCGGCAGATCCTCCGATTACACGCGCTTCACGCCACGCCGACGCCGCCATAGGACGCCGCCCTCCACGATGGCTAGACGGATCACGACAACAAAAACAAAATTTGAGTGGACGCAAAGATTTTGAGCTCAGGAGTGTAAGCGAATACGTTGGCGGCAAAAACCCGTAAGGAGAGCCTCCCCGCCTCGACCGGATGGGAGCTCGACTTCGACCCCCGATGCTGGATCCCGGTGTGGGAACGAGAAAGGAGGACCCCTAGAAACACGACGCGACAGGAACGAAAACGGACGCGGATACAGCCCTCTTGTATCAAATTATTTCACAAAGTTTTCATTAAATCGTTTTGCAGTCTACAAAACCGTTCATTCCGTTATAACACTTTAAAAACACAGGCGAGCTGGTGAAGAACTTCCACAGTAACCTGATACACGGAACGATAAAAATAACCGACAAGACAAGAAGTCTCAAACACAACTTCTATACCCGTTTTCACGTCAAAGAACCCTAATAAAAAAAAAAGTCCAACTCGGCGCGAACCATCACTAATTTCCACCTTTATCTGGAGAATTAAGATATATGTAGGTGAATTATACTATATATAAGATATATTATCAAGACGTACTACGCGTTCCAGCGCCCAAATCATCGTTTTTTTCTCCGACAACCAAATCTCGTTAGACTTCGCGTCGCGTATACGAACAATGCTCAAAACTTTCTTTTTTCTTGAGGAAACGGGGATAATTTATTTGAACAACGAACGCTCTTATATAAACGTCTAGACCCTCACCACCAAAAAAGAAACACTTCACTACACTGTGAAAAAAAAAGGGTATCACCATACATCGTTCTGTCCCATATAATGCACCCCCAAACTTCAGTTCCATGTACAGCGCACTAGAGTCGAACAGACGGCCAAACATTTTACGGGGGCTTGGTAACGTTGCGATATAACTTATTAAATAGCTAAAGTACGTATCAAAGACCACAGAAAGAAAACACTGAGGTTTTGCAATAAAACAAAAAAAAACGTTTTTTTTTTTTGTAGTCAGTAAAACGTATTACACGGCTCTCAAGCTTCTCGTGAAAGTTAGTACCGTCAGATCGACGTCAGTGCGCTGTACGTCGAACTGAAGCTTTGAGGTGTATTATATGGGACAAAGGGTGTAGGAATACACCCTTTTTTCTAGAGTGTATGTCACTGAAAGCCGGACACTCGGACAGATCCAAATGATTCATAGTCTTACCAACCAGCCATCCTGACGACCTCGCTTGATGACTGACGAGCCACATGGGATAACAGGCAACTCCATCACAACCCTCGCTATAATATGATGCACGCGCGACGAAATCTCCCTACAGCGCGCAATTCGCTTAACGAGTGTCGATGAAACGATCGTGTCGACAAAACGTGTGTCCGTGAAATGTGTGCCCATGAAAAGTTGTCCACGATAAGTAATATCCACGAAACGAGTCGCGACGAAATGAGAGGGTCCCGTACACCCCTCCTGAAAAGTTACATCTGGGTTCTTATGTTTTTTTCTGGCACCCCTGAGGACCACCTAAAGGAGGTTAATCTTTCTACTTTGTGCTGAGCTTTGAAAACTAAATTTACACCGAACCTCTTTGCCACTGATATAAAGTTATGAGAGATTCCATGGTAGTAAGGCACACACACAACATTCTTCAAAACCGGTTTTTCCACAGGAGCTGGATTAAACCTTCAGCACCTCGAGCACAACTCTAACAATTACATCGTGGTGATGGCCCGCTTCCAAACGACGCATCTTTTGCAACTCAACTGCCCCTCCAACCCAAAGCATACGGGATTTTTTACAGGCGTTATCCATCGCAGACGCATGCAATTACACCACTCTTAACTATTTTCAAGTGACAGCTGTCAGCTGCCAACAGAGACTTTGCTGATCCCTTGCCGTACCTCCAGCACAGGCCCTTTTCCGTGTGCAACAGGAGGTCTATAAGCACTTTTTAATTCGACTGTTGCGACCGCAGGGTTGTACGGTCCAATCGACAAGGATCGCAGAACCATGTCAACGTGAACATCAATCTCGATTTAAAAATCTCGGACAACACTTGAGCAATTCACGACTTCATACACACTCCCTCTTTTTGAATAAAAAGAGAACCATCAAATTCTACAGCAGTGCATTCTAAATAAAACTCCAGAATGCTCGCAAAACTATCTACATCAATCTCAGAGGCAGACTGCAACTTCACTAGATTATCATCACACCACCTCCTCACCCTTATTAACAGATCCGACTTATCCAAAGAGTAATATAAGTCCTTGATGTCTACAGTTGTCACATATCACACCTTCTCCCATGATACGGATTCAGTATTTCAATCAATCGCTCAGAGTTTTAGAGTGACAATGGACTGTTGCTCCACTCCTGTCACGTGTACAACACGTGCCGGAACTATTGATGGCGTCCGCCTCAATGATCTCTCTCACAGTCTTATCTTAGTGCTTGGCGAGAACAGCGGAAGAAGCAAATAATGGTTTGCACCCGCAGTCATGCACGACTTCAATTGACTTGGCAGAAAAAGAGATAGTGTATTTGCGGTCCGCGGCGGGGCCATGGATTGGTTGAGATATGTGGTGCGGTTGAAAGTAAGCGCTCTGTGGTGTTCTTCCCAACAATCAGCAATGGTAGGAGAGTTCTGAGGGAGACCATGCGTATTTTGACCTCTGGTAATTGTGTGAGCACACCGTCCTTGGCATTAGACAGTGATATGAAGATTTTTTTTTTTGTCTCTAGGTCTTGTTTTGTGGGTTTTCCAAGAATTGTAAGGGCTGTGCTGGAGCTGGGGTTGCCTGTTATCGCATGTGGCCGGATCAGCTCTCAAGCGATGTCTTCAGGGTGGCTGGTTGGTGTGAATCATTGGGATCTGTCTGAATCACGAATCATATGGCTTCTGTCTGAGTTTCCGGCACTCGGTGACCTAGTAAAAAAGATTTTTTTTTTTTTTGTGGTGAGGATTTTGAGGTATATATAAGAGCGTTCGCTGTTCAAATAAACTAGAAACTGTGTTTGAGACTTGTTGTTTTGTCCGTTTTTTTATCGTTCCGTGTCTCCGTTTACTATGGAACTTCTACATTTATTGATATATTTACAGGAGTAAAAATGAAAGGGAAAAAGCATACAGACCTCAGTGTATTTATTCATTTTTTATGCATAATATAGTAGGTGAGACTCATACAGAAGCAGAAGAAAAAAAAAAAAACACCAATACTACGCACACATACCCCCCCCCCCCCCGCCAAAAAAAAAAAAAAATTGGCGGCGCCGGCGGCGCGCCGGGTTTATTGCGCGGCGGCGGCGGCGGCGTGCTGGCTCTGGGGATTCCGGCGGCGGCGCAGGGCGGCGAGAGCAAAACAGGCGGCG
>JAZHYW010047740.1:0-19009 GCA_037355805.1 Ixodes ricinus | reverse complement strand
TGTATTGCCTGGCAAGAGGTTAGATAGCCAGATAGATAGACAGATAGATACATAGACGAAAGTACGTGAAGTATCCAAAGAATGCTATTTGCATTAAAAGAAAAGTAACGAACGCCACAAACGTTATAGCATGCAGATTTACTCATGATCGTGACACAATCTACCCTCAATCACAACCGAAACATCCCGTTTGCGCCGCTTCTAGAGAGGTATGGTTGGGAGGCCGGAATTCCGCTCCATGCCTAATTCTTTTCACGAGTAAAGCTCCTCGTTTCAAATTGTAGCGCCGATGTAAAACACGCTTGCCGCACTCACAGAAATCGGCGACTGCACGATCACAGAAAGAAAACCACATTCACCACGCTGATGAAACCAGCCGAATTATCGTCGTCATTCTTTAGGAAATGCAAGCCGCAAATTCTGATTCGGAACAAAACGGAACGGAAAAATAGTGTGCCTAGATTTGAGAGGGTTTCCCACCGTTCAATAGCCGCGTTTGAATTACGAACTGCGGGAAGGTGACAGAAAGACAAAAGCGTCGATCGGAATCGGACAGGCAGGGCAGGCGTCGTCGCTCTTCCGTTTGCTCCCCTTCGTTCCACACGACAACAGAACACATGCGCACTTATGACCGATCTGCGCTGAAGTCGTCTCCGTGGTTTCAGTTTCACTTGCTTCCTCTTTTAAATGTAGGCTCTCTAAAACAGGATAGATTGTCGGAGGAATGGACGCATAGCGGCAGTCGGACGGTGACTTGCGCCACCTAACCACATGTTCTTTTTTTCTTCAGATTATATTGTTTGAGCCATGTTTACTCAGATTTAACACCTATCTGTTTATTTACATGAAATAAAATCTTGGGTGCCGTTTTCCTTCCTTAAAATTGAGACCAAATATCGTAAAATGCCCCTTTTCTGAGATATACAAATATATATATAAAAAACACAAAAACGTTGCGGTGTTAGGTTGTGTTTTCAACGAGAAAAAAGGCACACGTGGCTGTAACTTTGGAATTTTTTTGACGTTTAGGGTAGACAGATTATCTTTGCGCCATGAAATTGGATCTTTAGTGCCCAACGCTCATCAGCAGCTGCTTTTTTCTTTTTTTTTTCACCAGAACTTTTATACATTTGAGTTTTTGTTCTGTACGAGATGCATATACTGCACCAGGCACATACTCTTCACATATAATAATCACATTCACAGCGCACTTTGAAAAATTCCTACAAATAAAATCACCATTCAATATTCAATTCGATATTCGGCTTTTTTTTCTTAATTCGATTCAAAAACTACTATTTGGTATTCGCACACAACTAATGTTCCCCCTTCTGCAGTATTTGAGTGAGTCAAGAATAAGGAAAGTACATGAGTGCAGAAGCAGGTACAGGCTCGAGGTACACCTAAGCACTTCTTTTGAGTTGTGAGTGCGAAAGCATGCAAGCCGCTTATCCGTCCCTTTTTCGTCTGCTGCATACTCTTTCGTCAGCCGTTAGCGTTTGCACTCTCCTGGGCATGCTGACCTTGGACGCTCCGTGTTAACTGCTCGCTGAAGGACACGCAGCGCCATAGGGTGAGCACATGGGCGTACCAACCGGGGAGGGCAAAACGGGCGATTGCCTCCTTAGTTCTCAGAGAGAGGGGGAGGCATGTTTGCCCCCCCCCCCCCCCCCCCCCAGAAAAAGCTGCCACTGGGCAGGGCAAACACTGGCCGGCAGCGCCCAAGGGATACCAAGGGCACCGTCTCCCAGCCCTGGGGGGGGGGGTCTAGTTGGCCCCCCCCCCACTTAAAAACAAGTTGGTACGCCAGTGGGTGAGCAGTCGTTGAAACTGACGCGCAGAGGCCAAAATGGAACTGAAGCCGAAAATCCGTCAGCTTTACTCCGCTCCTTTGGGATCGAAGAATTTATGAAGCTTTTCACGTGGTTTTATAGCTGGGAGCTGGCTTCACTTGGAGAAAGGATTTATGGTGCCGTTTGGCGTGGCTCCCTCCATGAGACAGTTAATGCTTTCGATTAAAAAGCCACCTGTGAGCAATGTTTGCATAGACATAGCACTACTGCATGGGAACAGAATATTCTAACTTGATGCCTCTGATAAAGCAGGCTAATATGGAATACATCCCAGGTCCCTAACAGATTAGCCCTAACAGGCTGACAGACATACATCTCCTTCTACATCAGTCAGCTTTATGCAAAGTATTGAGACAAAGATTTTTTTTTTTTTTCATGGCCCAGAACAGGCGATATTACTCACTAGGGGGTCAAGCGACGTCACATGACGTCGTCAACCTCGTGATATCATCTTATCTCGTGACGTGTGATGTCATGTGACACGAGGGTGCCATTGCGATGGTAGCCAGGTGGCACCCTGAATGTATTCATCATAATCATCATATTGGTCATGATGATGCATCGTGGCCATTGCATATACCGTATTTACTCGCATAATGAATGCAACCCGAAAACGAATACCAATATTTAGACTTTTTTTTTTTTCCCCTCGCGTAATGAACAACTTTCAATTTTTGGCTCCGCAAGTCTCGAATTGCGTGCAATTTAGCTAGCCACCAAGTCAATTTTCTTTTGCCGCCAAGTGGTCAGGCCAAGTCAAGCCAAGTCAAGCCAATGCCAAGCCGCTGTCGCAATGGCTGCAAGTGCATAGTTGCAGAAGTTATTAACCGTGAAACCAAGCAGCGCGTACACTTGACGAAGCTTGGGTCAAGGAATTGCCCAGCCCCGGAATTCTTCGCCTATTGGATGCATTGATGTCAACAAACACGCCATCGTCTATAGTCCGCTTTCGGACATTGAGTGAAAGTGGTTAGGCCTAAGAACGGTCACATTGCTCTCCATGCTGAGTGAGCTTCGTAGGGTGCTCTTTCTTTGGCAGAAGGCACGCCAAAAGCACTTTAAGAAAGGTTTGCTACCTAAAGAGCATGATTACTGTGGCGTATCAATGACCATTCATGGAGGCACCTCCGTGAGTGGAGACATGCCACAGCACCCTGCCATGTCAAATTGGAACCTAAAATGACATTTGCGCAAAGTGTGTACATTATGCGAGTAAGTATGGTAGAGCATGCCTCCCAGGAATAAACACGTTTTTACTGAGAAATATGCGGAGTATGTTTCTTCAGCTTCTCTTTGTCCCAGTTCAACTAAAGTTACCGTCACGTGATGTCACGCTGTCACATAATGTCACGAAGTCCTGGCATCACACGACACCTCAGTGTTACATGACGCGACATGACAACCTGATGCCAGACGTCTCTTTAACCCTTTGTGACGGTTCTCCGAGACAGTTCTCTCATACAGTCGAACCTCGTTATATCAAACAATGCGAGGACCGTGAAATAATTCGATATAACCAAAATTCGACATACAAAATCGCAACAAAAATGTGTGAAAGTGCAGCGCGATTTAATCACGAAAAAGCTAGCGGCAAAAATGACTACTCACGTGAAGCGTTAAGGCGAACTATTTATACCGGTGAAAAGAACTGCCGCAGCGTGGACTGCTTCTTGGAGTTGATTGCATGTCTTACTACCGCCCGCTCCACGGTCTATAAACAGTCCACCAGCGCCAGACCACTACCATCGATTGTGCTGCAGTAGCGGCGTAAAAGGGTCAAAGCAGCCACAGCTTCGCTCGAAGTCGGGAGCGGAGCGAGGTCCTCGGCGTTTGAAGGGCCAGGTTCGGTAGCCATCTCTTCTGGAGCCAGCTAGTGGGTGACCTCCGCGGCGATTTTCACGTCGATTAGATTCGGCCGTGGTCCCCGCTTCTTCATCATCACCGACAAAATCATTGATGGTCATGCTGTCGGGTACAGCACCCACAAAACGTGAAAACTTGCTCCACATTTCGTTGAGAGCAGGTTCTTCAAAATCCTCAAACGCTCCATCTTCCTCGGACGGTTCCTCGGCACCGACGACAAACCCAACGTGACGAAAGCAGTTGGCGATCGTCTCTTGCTCCACGTTCTCCCATGCAGCTTTAAGCATTTGGATGGCACCTAAGAGGTCGATCTTGAGGTCGATCTTGAGGTCTTGGCTCATTCGCAGCTTGAGGAGCAACGTTTCGATAAGCCTGTGCTTATAAATAGCCTTGAACGTCCGAATTATACCCCGAACCAACGGCTGTAGTTTTGACGTTGTGTTCGGCGGCAGAAACTTGAACTCTATGTTCTTGAGCTGCACGTTCGTGTGGTGTGCCGAGCAATTGTCAACAAGGAGGCACGCCTTGCGACCCTGGTTTGCAAGCTCCGTGTCCCAGTCCTTCAGCCATTTTTCAAAGATATTACGCGTCATCCATGACTTCTTGTTCAAGGTGTATGCCACAGGAATATTGCGGCGGTTGCGCATGCAGAGCGGGGTCTGAAACTTGCCGACGACAAGGGGCCAAAGTTTTGTGCTGCCATCCATATTTGCAGCCAACAGAACCGTGATGCTTGCTTTGTCTTGCTTACCGCCGTGGCACTTCTCCCCATAGGTGTCGAGCGTTTGTCGCGGAAGCATCTGCCAGAACAGGCCTGTCTCATCAGTGTTGAAAATTTGCTTTGGCTGATACTTTGCGAGAACGTTGGGCCACTCTTGTTCAAGCCACTACTTTATGCTCTCCATATGGGCGTCCTCGCTTTCTCCCGAGACCGTCTTCCCGACAATGTCGTATTGGGCTTTGAAATGTTGAAGCCACCCGCTACTTGCGGCAAAGTTTTGTGCTTTGTGGATAAACGCAAAGTTCTTTCCTCTCTGTTGAAGCATCGGCCCCGACACCGGAATGTTCCGAGCCCTTGCATCCATAAACCACTTGTGAAGTGATCTTTCCACGTTTTCGAAGCCCGGTGTCCGAACACGGCGTGCGTCGGAGTGCTTGCTGTGTTCAGCCTTCGATTTGATGTCACCTTTCGTCTTCAGAAGCGTGCCCAAAATGCTTTGCGGTATGTTGTATGCTTCAACAACGTTGGACTTCTTTTTTCCTTTTTCAACGCGGCGAATGATTTCAAGCTTCGTCACAAACGCCAACGACGTACGTTTCTTTGTGTTTGATGCCATCAGTACGTCACACGCAGTAGTTGCAAGGTCGGAAGAACGAAACAGCAGGAGCTAAGCAACAAGCGCATGAAAAAGTGATACAGGAGATGCTGAGCGATCACGATACGACTGAGCCACTGACCCGACTGAGCCCGTATGCTGCCAAGTCTGGATGGCACTCCGGCATCATGGGCATAAAGCCCGCCATATCCCTTGATGTGTCGTCGAAAATCCTGCCGCCTGTCTCCGGAGCGCACGCTTTACGGCGCTGCAGAGTTCGATATATTCATTTTTTAACCGACCGAGTTCAGCTATAAAAAATTTAAAATGCATGTAATTCTTATGACAGTTCAACAACAATTCAATATAAGCAGTAATTCTATATATCCGTGTTCAATATAATAAGGTTTGACTGTATAATTTGGTTAAGAGGAATATCGCAGCTCCCAAGCCCTATGCAATTCCAATGGCAACTTTTTGATATTTTTTCTCAGCAACTGCCGAACGGACTGGATTGGGAATGGTTTTATTAGAAAGATAAGAAAAACTGAGTAAGATTGTGGCGCTAATTTTCCCGATCTGAATGTTAAATTGTTTTTACGGGAACTTAAACTTGCTTGGAAAAGCCCTTTTTTCGTTTCGTTCTTCTTTAACATTTAAAAATAAACCAGGGCCTAAATACAAATTCAGGCACCACAATATTAAAGACCAAGACTTTCTGAACATATCTCTTACAAGCTCTTTTTTCCAGAGATTCTCCTTGTGATAATATTTAACTAAGTTTGTAGCCCATCAAAATGCCAGAAATCGAGCTGTCAGCTGGCGCCATCTATGAGCGTGTCGCGAATATTATCTCCTTGAAATTGCGCAATGTGTTATTGCGCCTCGGACTACTTGCATCTTCAAAGTCGTCGGGTTGACGGTTGGGATTTTCAGGAAGAGTGCCTCTCGAAGCTTTTCTTCTTCTTTCTTTTTTTGTGTGTTTTTTGGGCGGGCGAAGATATTTTGCGTGTTATTGCGATAGTGAGTAGTAGGTTGTCCATCGCCCGAGCGCGTCCTTGGGAGGATGTTCCGCTCTTTGTTGGTGTTTTGGGGTCGCTCTCTTGTTTTTTCTCTTTTTGTTCAGCGTCGAAGATATTTGGCGGATGGGTGTGAGTCCTTAGTTTTCAATCGCGAGAGCGCGTCATTGGGAGGATGTTCCGTTCTTTGTTGACGTTTTCGGTCACGAAAATGGGGGTGAAAGATTTTACGCTTCAAGCGGTCCTTGCGTGAGGCCTGAAGTTACCAAATGCCGACAGACAAAAACCGAAGCGTCAAAGGGTCGATACTGTCCTACCACTTCTTTCTGTTCGAACTTGAGAGGCGATTTGATCTGGGGATTTCAAATATTCTGTAGAGATGCATTTAAAATGTTTGCATATTTTAAATGTGGAAGAAACATATGTGAGTTCGTCGATTTTGTTTTAATTTCGACATTCGCTTTGCATATAAACTTGTGGAGGCTGATTTCTATTGTAATAAAACAAACATTGCGAAAATTTCTTCAGTGAAGCTAAAAACAGAACAAGCTTTTTGGTAGTAGGCGTGACACGTTGCTATTTGAAAGTTGTGAAAGTCTCGCGCTGAAGATTCTTTGTTTGACCCAAACCAACACACTCTTGATTCAGTATTTTATGAAATAGAGGCGAATGTACCGTAAAATCCCGAGAGATGCCCCCACCTCCGAAAGATAACCCCACCCCCTATTTTTGGCTTGATTTGCTATATTCTTTTAAACACCGAAAGATAGCCCACTACTAGTAATAGTAGTGTTTTGTATACAGTAAAAACCCAGTACAACACGAGGTTGTTTTCTTTTCTTTTCTTACTAAATTTTGCCATGTAAAATTTACCGTTCGTATTATACGCAGGTCCTAACAATTTTCAGCTTCGATGAGGCGCAATCTAACGCTGTTTGACGCAGTTTCGGTTTCAAGCACAAGGCGCGAAACAGCTATCATCATCATTAAAATCATGATGTCCGAGGCGCCACCATCCGTCCATAACTACGTCAGGCTCGGCAATGGCGTCGGTGCGAAGCAATAATCGGCCGCCTTCAAAGAAAAGTCCTTTAAGGCGGGGAAGGCATCGGCAACAGGGCAGCCGGACGACAACCCGCCGTGAATGAGGGCAGTATCCGCGGATAGAGACGACAAAAGCAAGCTCTGTTTGCGTGTAACGGAACGAGAAGAAGCTTTAGGAGCCCGATGAATGGCGTGTTCAGCTGACGTCGAGGCAAGTCTGGGCGACTTTGCTGAAAAGAGCAACGTGAACGGCACTTCGCCCCTAACTTTGTAAAAGGGCAACGTGAACGGCACTCGCCGAACACCAGAGCTGCTGCATGAGAACTTTGGCGAGTCGACATTGGGCTACTCGCTGCGTCGCTCGTTCTTTATTCGGCGTGGCGGGATTTCAAATGCGCCGGCAGGCACTGAGAAAGACTACAGCCTTAGGGGAGGGAGGGGGCGGCTGGACAAGGCGTCTGACGGGCCGTGATGACAGTGATTAAGGTTCAATTATGACGCAAATAAACGTTTTCTTAAGACTTCCAGAGTTGTGCTTTACGCGGAATATTTTCGGCAGTCCTGATTTTTGTTTTCGTATTATATGCTGGATAATTTTTTTTTTTTTTCCGTGGTCCTCAAGCTAAGTTTTGTATTGATCCGCGGGTTTTTACGGTACTCTTCTACTGGTCCGTCGTTCATGTTTGCGCTGTATATTTCTCGTTCCAACAAGCTTCGAAGGGACACAACCTAAAAATAGCCCAATTCTTTTTAAACTTCCCTTTGATTGTACACCGAAAGTTAGCCTTCCACTCATATTTTCACCCGATTTGCTCTTGATGTTAGGTGGGCGATCTCTCGGGATTTTACGGTATTAGACAAGAACCCGGACACCTTTTATTATGGTCGACTGTTACTGTTGGGTGGCGAAGAAAATCTCACCGGAGAACGGGCGGCGGAGAAAAGCTCACCGGAGAGAAGCACATCGGTGAAATGCTAACCGCAAAACCGACAAATGCGGAGAAAACCTCACTTATGAAATATATTATTCAACATTTAAAATTTAATATTCTCGGCATTGTTTGCACTGCGGTGCTTATATTTAAAACTCACGTCGGCACTTTGCTCACCGCACTTTGCTCACCGCTCATGTTGCGCTTTTTGTGTGTTCGTATACAGTATAGACCGCATATAACGTATGTCACGGGAGTCGCGAAAATCCGCACTATAAGCGGTACCGCGCTATAACCAAAACATCAATTTTTCAGGCCAAAATACATGCCATGAGACAACTTACCTTTGTAAAACAATTTATTTTATGTTAGATGAACTCTTGGGTCATCCAGGCCTTTCTATTTGCTGTGTACACCACAGGCAGACATTCTCGCTTCTTGAAGCAACGGGGTCGTTTGTATTTCCCGATGATAAACAAGCGCCGCTTGTCGGAGCCGTCCATGTTTGCACAAAACAAAACCGTGACACGTTCCTTTGAGACTTTGCGGCCGGAACAGGGTTCACCTCTCATCGCGAGAGTGCGATCGGGAAGCAGCAGGCCCCCCAGCCGTGGCCGCCGCTCGCGCGCATACCTCGGGCGTCGGGTTTCGCGCCTTTGCCCCTCCGCTGGCGCGCAGCTCCCGCAAGCCCCTCGCTACGCAAGGGGGGAAAGGGAGGGAGAAGGACACGATGCGCCATGCAAGTGTTGCGCCATGCCAGCCATGCACCTTGCTCCTTGCCCCCTCCCTTCTCTCCTTTGCGGACGCACACGCACAAAAAAAAAAATGTTTACTTTTGTTTGTTGCTTACGGCGACTCGCGACGTTGCTCGCGTCTTTATTTGAAAACGCGGACATAAACCGCTAACATGTTTAGTTTCGAGAGACAGGGCTTGTCGTTTCTTGGCCATCTTGGGCTTGGGAGACGGAGAGATCGGGATGGACGGTCGATTTCCGCACGATATGCTTGACGCGATCCACACGCGGTCCAAACAGACGACGTGGAGCAAGTTAGCAAACTGCAAGAAGCGAAACTAGAAACTATCCAGCTATCCAGCCTTCGTTTTGCGCGCGCGCGCGGTGTTAGAAAGGAGGTTCGTGTTGCGTCACTAGAGCGAGGGGTGAAATCGAAAGGGTGAAAGGCTTGCGGGTGGCTCGATGGGGCTTTCGGAGTTGAGCACGCGCGTGCATGCGTCGGTCGCACCTGCACCGCTGCGTTGCAACTCGCTGCGTAGTCATTCGTCTTCGCCTCTCTCTTTGCTTCTCCTCGCCTCTTCGAGCAACCTCCTTGCCCCCGCGAGTGCCGCTTGCGGCTAGCGCCGTTATCTAGTGTCGCACAGGGAAGCGTGCTTGCTGCACCGGTCGGTCGGCGGAAACCGCACTATAACCGGTATTTCCCTTCGCCGCGCCTGGCATTTTAAGCGGTATGTCAGGCATGTAGCCATGGAGTGCCCATATCCGGGCGTTTATGGGAGACGAACCGGTGGTTCGAAAAAAGCACGCGTTATACCCGGTCCTGCACTGTAAGGCGGTTTACGTTGTACAGGTGGTCTATACTGTATTTGTAAAGCCAAGTGTTCTTGTTCAGTCCCAGAAGAATAAGCTTACTTTCTAAGAAAAATGAGGAAAAGGCAGACGAATCCAGTTTTGCAGAATGCGAACAATTAAAAAAGTGGGGAAAGCGTTTCTTTTTTTTAACTTTTACACGGAGGCAGGACACTGCCTCAAAGTTGAAGTACTACGAACAGAAACAATGTGACCTCCATCTCGGCACTCCGACGACTCCTCACCTCCCAAAAAGTATCAAGTCCATCTTAGGCCACATCACCGAAAAGAGGTCGTTGTTTACTACGAAGCAAAAGAAAAACGAAGCATAATAATGCGCGTGCGCAGCTGGTCCAGGTAGGCACGCGCGCCCGTAGCCTAACGGTTACCGTGCTTGCCTTCCACGCAAATAGCCGAGGTCTGATGATAGAACCCTGTTGCTTATTCGAGGTTAGAATGTTCTACGCGCTGAACCTTCTACGCCGATTGTTCGAGAAGCCCACGCCCGTACGTACATAATGGGCTCCGCGTGGCGAGCCGCAGTCAGTCTCGATCCTGCTGTTTCGCCAACATCGACGCCTGCGACGATAGGGAGTTTTCGTAGATCGCGTTTCCTTTTCCGCTAAGCCCTCCGCAACGAAGAAGCCACTACTGCGCCTGCGCGCCGGTGGCGCTTGACTGTAGAGTTCCGGGTATTGTAGCGGGTTGCGGAGAGCGTTGCGGGACGGCCAAAACCATCGACGAAAACTCCCTGATAATAGGGAGTTTTAGAATAGCGCACGCTAAAGCTTTGCGTACGCAAAGAATAGCGTCGTCGCCACTGCGCATGCTCCGAACGCAAATCAGGTTTTGCGCTTTGCGTGCGCAATTTTAGCGTGCGCTATTTCTCGAAAATAGCGTGCATACGCAAAGAGTCTTTGCGCTTCTCCAAGGAGGATTCGTGATGACAAATTGGCTACAGCAAAGACGAGCAGAGTTAAAAAAATGGCGGCTTCCAGGATTATCTCAGCCGCTGCTTTGGCGTCGTCGTGAGTGCGACGTCGGCGGCATCCTCGTGACTGCGATTTTCAATACGGGACGACATTGTACTCAGTTTGGCAACGATCACCGGCAACTTGATGCTTGCGGCGCGCGAACATTTCTCGGCGAAGGTCAGTACACGAGACCTCTCTTGCCGAGGCGACGCAAGCGGACATGTCCGGTCAACCGCTCGCGTCGCATTCTCATGTTTGAACAAAGCTAAAATGCTACTCTGGACCAAAAAACTTGTTTTGTTTTCTAAAGTTACAGCATTTCCTGTGTGAAATAAAAATTGTTACTGTATCTTGGTGGCATCACAAGCGCAAGATGCTTGGGCTTTTGCGTCGCGACGGAGAAACGCTATTCTAAAACTCTCTTGCGTCGCGTGCGCTAATACAAGCGCTCAATTTAGCGCTAGTATGCGCTAAAATTGCGTATGTTATTCTAAAACTTCCTAATCTTCTATTTTGTTCGCCCGTTTAGTTTCTTCAATTATTGGTGACAATATCTTTATTATTTGGATGCAAAGAAAGAACACTGCTACTCAAACATTCCACTTTATCTCAGTTTCGCTTGACATAGAATTGGCTCATTTCGAAAAAAAACCAAAAACAGTTATTTAACTTTGATCTCGTAAAAAAGATAATCACATGACCCAAAAAGCGCCCAGTGCCCCTTGACGCTGTTACTTAGTGCTACAGCATTTCCTTATTTCATTGATTTGCGGGGCGGCGTCTCGTCCGGGCGAACTAAACAAAACAACAACAAATGCGGCGCTCGGGTAAAAGATGCTGGGGCCTTAGTGGCAATTCAGTTTTGCGAAATGATTAACCGGAACACGTAATTTTGAAAATTATCGTTCGATTCTTTTTTTTTTATAGTTTTGTTACATTTGAACTACGCTTTGATCAGTACGTATACAAGACGCAACGCTATCTAAACTTCTGGTAATTCATTTTTTGGCATTTCGGTAGTACAACATATAGTTATGCAGCTTCCGTGCAATTTAGAAATCGCACACCTACATAGAAGTTAGGGTTGACCGTTGAAATAAAACGAAATCGGGTGCTCTGAGAAAAAAAGCTGGGGCTCAAATGGCTGCTGATTGTATCGCGAACTGGTTAATTTCGTTTCATTTCGCACAAGGAGATCAAACACTTTTTGGAGTGAGTAGCTCTATTTTTTAAAGCACTGCTCTGCAGGAATGAAAAGTGAGGGGCCGTTCTCTAGGACGCAATGCCATTCTGACTTGTGGTAGATTATTTCGCAACATTATGACACAATGCCATGAAAGGAATGTATGGCATATTTCGTTTTTGTAATGACGATATCAAGAATCTACATGCTATTTGGAAATCGAATCATACGAAAAATCTCGGAACACGGAATGGCCAAAGAACAGAGCGTTTGAGGCGTTTTGTTTTGTTTTTCATAGTCCGTTTCTTTTCTTCCTTTTTTTAATCTGGTAAGAATGGTACAAAGGGCCCACTTTGCAATGGCTTTGGAAGCCCACACCTCTCCCCAATATCCTCTTTTTAACTACAGAGCAAGAAAACAGCCATTCTCGCAGCTCGCACGGCGGCAGGACGGTGTGGGTGAGTCTGGGGTGTGGGGGTGGGGGTGGGGGGCTTTCAGGGTCAAGCCGTCCGCTGATAACCGGAACAAAAAGACGAGCTTTTCTTTATTTTTATTTGGAAGTAGCACTATATCGCGCAAGCAGATGGGTGGAAAGGCTTCCCCAGTGCCATCTGGATTCTGGAAAAGTTCCTATCGGAGATGGAATTCTACTGCTATATCCTCTTAATAGAATGCATTTTGCGTTAAAACCCCTGCGAGGATGCAATTTGGGACACACTGATGAGCTGGAAGCTACTGTTCAGGTGCGGGGCGACACACTTTCAAAAAGTGGTTCCGGCAGGGTGCGAGAAAGCTGCCATGAAGGAAGGGAAAATACGTATGGCCTCGGGAGGGACATATTGAGGAGGACGCATCTATCGCAACCTCCGAGTGGTGTCTCCAGCAAAAACAAATTAAAGCGTAAATCACATGCCCCTTGTACAGACACTCCAAAAATCCACGTGTACGGAAACGAAAGGAATGAGCCAGCCCCATGTTTGCTATAGTCACTCGCAAAGAGGAAATGGCGTCTTTGACAGGGCCTCGGTGCACACTCCACCACGTCCGGCGTGCTTTGGCTAAACACGCTCGAAGAGAACACGAGACAGCAAGGGCGTCGTCCAGGGTGGAAAGCCAATCGTGCTGGAGGCAGGACAACCCAAGCTCCTCCCCGCCAGTTCACTTTGTCGGCGACTACAGAAGACGCGGAAGTGCCTTGGCAGCCACTTGACCGGTCCCGGTTTCCCCACCCCACGCATCGAGGTAGCCCCTTGATGGCGGCCCTCAAGCCCCGCTCACCGTTGGCCCCCGTCTGGGGAGGGTCGAGGTAGGCCAGCTGGATGTAGGCGTCCATCCAGCCGCTCCAGCTGGGGCAGGGTGCGGGCCACCGTGCCCCCCGCTTGGCGCAGCCGCGACACCTAGCAAGCGCGCTCCCTCCACGCGGTCCTGCCGGAGGAGGAGGAGCCCTCGTTTATGCCGTTGGGGGCGCGAGGACTGCCACATTTTAGCCGGATGAGAAATTGCATACTTTAAATAGAGGAGGTCTCTATGGGAAGATACATTTTCGCACGCATTAATTTGGGCTTTAATAGACGGTCCTACGATCCTCTCTTCCATTAAGTTTTGCATTTGAGCTAATGCAGATTCTAGAAGTGCCAATCCAGATCTTCAGTCGCAACTTGTCACCAATTTTGCAAATCCGAGATAATTTTGACACGCAGTTCACCAACACTGATCATTTTTGCGATGATCTGTGCCTTCAGAAACCAGAATTGATGCGTTGTGTTCATTGAATTGCATGTTCGTTGCACTTCACCGTGAAGGCCTCCAAGCTGTTGGTAAATGCGAAGAAAATAAACATTGATTGACCGATATTGTAACATTGTCACAAATGACGGATTGACGAATAAATGTAAAGATAACATTTTTTTCATTATTTTTTTTTAGCTAAAAAATGAATATTTTGTTAAATTTCTTTTTATAGTAACCAGCAACATGGCATTCCAGTATGCATTCTACCAGAAAAATATGTGGCAATTAACACCATTTCTCAATGATAGATTCATTAAGCAGATTTTATGCAAAGCTACGTTCTGGGAATATAGTACCTCATAAAATTGGTTCACAGGGCTGAAACTTTGCATGCCCTCCTTCTATATGCCTACACACACCGCTTGCAAATATCGACTCCGATTGAGAGAGCGGTTCAAAAGTTGACATTCGAAGCAGAGAAGGCAATATTTTTTAAAACAATAATGACTCTATCAGACTATTTGTTTCTCAAGCATAAAAACACAATTACAGCACGAAAAAAAAATTTTACAACAAACATTTTACACGTTAGTCATCTCTCCAAACAATCAGAGCGCAGAAAGCTACTTAGCTAGCTAAGTACTGGGCAGGGCCTAGAACAGGCCTACCTCCACCCAAATTGCATCCAACAAAGCAAATATTGCGCGAAAAAATTATTTTTTTGTGGAAGAATGAGAAAATCTAATTAGTAAAAAATTAATAAACCCAATCTATGCCCTTAAAAAAAAAAATTTCATTTTAATGTTTATAATGCTTTTAGCCTCTCACTTGTTCATTAAGCTCGCGCCTGACAATTCTCTCACAGAAAACGCCGCATAAAACACATTCCACATTAAATGGGCCGCAAGCAACAAAGCAGCCATTATTTCTGCCCTCACAGATGCCGGGAAATCCAGTTCTCTGCAAATGTCTGGCAGCTACGAGTTACCGACGAGAAGGGCGCAATCCCCACCTCTGCGGGTGCCCCGGTCGTCTTGGCCTTCTTGGCTCGGGAGCGGCCGTGTTGGAGGGACTTTCCCGCGGCTTCGGCGTCTTTCTCCGCATTGCAGAGTGCCAGCACCACTGGCAGAGTCTGGTGGGGGTGGTCCCTGACTACCCGCTCAATCAGCTGGGGGACAAAAAGAGGAAGGGTTGTCCGGACACGTCTGCACTGTCCCCTCATGCTCGCACATGTGTAGCGTAGCTACACATGGCAACGTGAGCTTATGCGTGGAAAGCTTGTGCGCGTGAGCTTATGCGCACGAAATGAGAGGCGCGATCAAGCGGCTCCGGTGCGGCGTCAGACTTGGCTACTGTGCAACAGAGGCGCACAGCTGGGCACGCGGTGGCGCCAGTGCGTCTGCCGCGGCTATGACGTCAATCCTCTAAAATGCGCAGAACGGCGAGGCGCGCGCGGGGCGGCGGAGCGCGCGGCGGCGGCGGCTTTGGCGCGCCAGCTGTGCGCCATGTGACGTCACTGCTCCTCGCGTTTGCGCGAGCACGGCTCATTATGCGAGCCACGCGAAACTGCTCAACCTCAGCCAGTGTAGCTCACGCTACAAAAAGCCTTCTCGGCTCTGCTCTCCGCTGCTCACCGTCTGTGGAGAGAACTGCTGCGCAGTGCGTGTTTGTCGCGTCTGTTTTATTTTCGGTTTCTACTCAGACAGAGCATCCTTCCCCCCTTGCCCTCCCCACACTGCCGGTGGCGCCTCTGCCAATTCCTCCTAGATAACAAAGTCGTAGGCTGAATAAGATGGCGTCATCAGAGAAGGCCAAAGCTGGGCACAGGTTGGATACGACGACGATTGCGTCAACGTTTGTCTCAAACTTGATTTGAAGCCGAGTGCTGACGCAGCACTCATTTCCAATCTGTGTCCAGCGTTGGCCTTTCCTGATGACGCAATCTCATTTAGCACTACGGCTTTCTTATCTAGGAGGTGTTGGCTCCGCTCTCCTTGTATGAAGAAGTGGCGGTAGTCAGCGTGTGGCGGTGTGCGGGTCTGCTGAGTACAACGGGCTGCAACCATGTGCGCAGAAAAAATTGCATTGTCATCTTGCGGCACAATCGAGCGGTGGGCAATCAGTCGGAGTTGTGAGTGGCAAAGCCACTGTTGCCCACCGTGGGGAGAACCCTGATAGATACATACCATTTAGTCAAAAGTAAACTGCCAAAAACAAATCCCATACCCCTACTCATCCTGTGCAGGAGGGTCAGTAAGCACACAATCACTCAGCAAGTCGTTTCTATTGTGCACTGCTCCTGTCACTTTGGGACACACGCAGGCCACGATTTCGGTACAGCTTCTCCCGGAGACAGCCGGCACATGTTTCCGCATGTGCCGGGCAAACACCCCAGAAAAATGCAAAAACACCCCCCAAAAAACGACGGAGATTAAAAGCAATAAAGGAAATATATATATTTTTTGTTTTAGCATCATGTGGACGTATCTGACTGAAAAGAAAACAAGCGTAAAAGTGGGGAAGAAAGTGGAAATGCTGTGGTTGCCTGCTTCCGTGGACGGGTGTGTGTCTGTCTGCACCCCGCATGTTTGTCAGCACGCCAACAATTGTTAGAAGTCATAAAACCATTCCCCCCCCCACCTCGAAGACAGACAGCTATCGAGACAATAGTCCTCACGTGTTTCCCGCACCCCCCAGGCTGTCCTCCTCCTATTTTCCTTTAGTTTTCCTGCTTGCTCCCGCAGTCACTGGGAGATTTTGAAGGATGCAGTCGTTTCTCAAGCAAGCTCACTCAAGCGCTTTCGCTACTTGGGAGTCCTCAACAGATTTTCGGGTACATTGTGTAAAAACAATATACGTACGTTGACAAGAACTTTTTGCACTAGTTCCGTGCTAGAAGTTTAGTTAGCACTGGAAGCTAGTTTTGTGCTAGAATATATTTATAACCGCCCTCAGAAAAACAAACAAAAAAACGCTTCGACAGTTGAAAAAATCGGCATATGTCTGCCGGTTTTAGATAGAAACCACAACCAGCCTGTCATCCAAAAAACCGGCCGTGTCGGTCAAAAACTGGACTGGTGGTAACACTAACTATGGCACCTGATATATGTCTTTGGCCGGCGTGTTTACTGTCCCATCCTGACCGTGTGTCGAAAGTGGTCCCGTCGTGCCGTCGGAACGTCACAATCCTGGCGGCCGGTCCGCAAGTTTTGGCAAAAAAGACAAGCGAATGCGAACATCGGTGGCGTCGTGGCGTCCTAACTTCTGGCTGCCGAAGCTCCTGTAAGCCGACGAGCCGAAGAGCGACCTACCGTGCAACGAGTGCTTGCCAAATCCACCACCGCTGCCGCTCTACCGCCGGGACCGCGACAGACAACGGCGCGATGCATACGTGACCACTAAACAGTCGGAGACATGTTCCAAGTGCCATACCACCGCAAAAACCCCGCGTTCACTCCGTCACATGTTGTAACTCGCAAGAAAAGCGTCACCTGGAAGAGCAGCGTGGCAAAGTCCGACTGCCCCCGGGCCCTGGGGCGGCTCATCCGGGCTGCCAGCTGGTAGATGAGCGGAACAAACTTGTAGCTCTCCAGCTGCATCAGGCCCTCCTGGGAAGAAAGGCAAAGCTGAGACGGCCTTTCGCGGCCAAAGTGGTCCACCTTCACTTGGCAACACCCCCCTCATGCCAAACCTTCTGTTGACTCTGAAAGGCCGACAATCTTTGGTTGAATAAACCCCTCAATTTACTTAAAAAAAAGAGTTTTCCTAGCTTGATTGTGCTGACAAAGACTGAGGGACATGGATTATGTTCGGCTACCATATGCACAGAGTGTATGGGTTGTGTATCTGCTGTCAGTGCGCGTCGAGTGGTGCTAACATAGTACATCGATGCTAGTGCTACCACACACTTTACATGTGGCAACTCAACACATTCTTTGTTCCCGGGTGTTTGTCAGCATCATCGAGCTGGTGTAAACGTTTTACTTTATAAACCTACTGTTAGCTGTCCGTACGCACCTGACCTGCTCTGCAAGCTCCGTTCGTATAGCATCTGGTTGGGAATCCCTTCGTCCCGAGCTCAATTCGGGAGTATTCTCGCATTCATGTTTTAATAATGGCTCCAGTGGGCTTACGGTAAACTCTCGGCAATTCAAAGTAGTTTCATTAGAATTTTCGGTTAGTTCGAAGTAGGGATGCAGCCGTAACAATTCCACGTACGAGTCTATAAAAAAAAATTGTAGAGACCTTTCACTTTACGTGAAGATGGAGGACCAGAGAAGCTGTTATTTTCACGACGTCTAGGACGATGCCTAGGGGACGATGCCTAGGACGACCTCAAGTATGACTTCTAGGACGACCTTGAGGACGAAGCCTAGAGGACAACGTCAAGGACGACCTCAGAAAACGACATCTAGGGTAACCGCAAAGACAACTTCTAGGACGATCTAGAGGAGGACACCTAGGACAACCTCTCCGACGACTTCTAGGACGACCTCGAGGACGACGTCTAGAACGACCTCAGGGACGACTTCTAGGACGACCTCGAAGACGACGTCTAGGACAACCACAAGGACGACTTCTAGGATGACCTCAAGGACGACGCCTAGGATGACCTCTTGGACGACCTCAGGGACGACTTTAGGACGACCTCGAAGACGATACCTAGAGATGACAACAAGGGACCAGGCGCATTTTTCCCCAGATCCTTGCGCATAACAGCTTTGCTGTAAAAATGCGTGGAAATTCGAATTGCAACCTTAAGGACCACTTAATTCTAAGGATTTTTTATGTGCTCAAGAATTCCTGCAACTCTGGAAGCATAAAAAAGTAGGGTTGTGCGCGAATATTCGAAATTTCGAATAGTAGTTTCGAATAATGCACTATTCGTTATTCGCTTCAATAAGAACTGCACAATTCGCGTTTTTCGAAGTGTTGATTGCGGCGGGTTAGCCCCATTGAGTGCGCGTCTTATCGAGCACCAGTGCACTGCGGCGAAGAAATACCCGCGAAAGCGAGCTCCGCGGGTGCGTCTTCTCTGCATTACATAGGTGCTCGGTAGGAAGCAGACTCAACGGGGTAACCTGCCGCGATGAACACTTGGAAAAGTATGAATATGGCCATCGTTTGCTCGGAAGAAAAGCATACAATCAAAGCGGGATGGTGCACGCGTGCCGTCTGCATTTGAAAATAAATGGAAACTTTCTGAACGTGTATATCTACGTTGTAGTAAAAGTTTCAAAATTAAACTACTGTTATGCAAGACAATACTATGTTAGGCAGAAATGCCCTTGCAGCCTGCATTCATTATGAGCGATTTATTCTCTTTTAACTCGAGATTAAAGAAAGAATACTTTTACAAAGCAAGATTTGTATATTTACTCAATTGTGTATAGTTTTCCATCTCTATAGGATTCATTTTATGTCAAACATGTCCTTTACTTGCCATCCCAAGACATCAGACCTTCCTAGTTCACAGTTTATAAATATAGATAGATTAAACTTAGCTTGTAA
>JAZHYW010047737.1:0-104070 GCA_037355805.1 Ixodes ricinus | reverse complement strand
TAGGGGGACACCGATCTCGATTCGGAAGAGAAATAATAGAGTCCGTAAACATCAAGTCGGCGACAACAAACCTCTCCAGCCCTTCTCTTTCACTCTCGGAGAGAGAGATTCGCTTCTTGCGAGGGTGGGGAGCCCCCAGCCCGCGCGGCACTAGAGCTTAAAGGAAAAACAATAGCAAACAAAAACAACCCCGGAAAGCCGCCCTCTGTTCTTACTTCTCGCCTTCTGTTCTCGCTTGACCCTCTGGTCCGTCTTGCGGTCTTGCGCCTTCCCAAGGAATTCCGATGACGCCCCCCCCCCCCCCCCTTTCCCCGCTCTCCGCCTCGACCCCGACGGCAAGAAGCGACGCGAGGTGTCATCCACGAGAGAGGAAACACAGACCAGACTCCCGACCGCCCGCTGTGTTCGCCCCCGCAATGGTTTCCCTGTGTCTCTTGCATCTCCTCTCATCCCCCTCGCCCTTCCCCATCGCCTCCCCAAGTCGAGCTCTGAGCGACTCTCCGCCCCAGTAAATCTGTCGTTGCAAGTCGAAAGCTGTGTCGTCTGTTTCGTCCTCTTGTGTGTTTCTTTCGTTTTATGTCAATGTAAATCACCAACACGCTCAAACCTTTAATTATCACCACTGCGAGCTTCATGTCATGTTTTGTCCTGCTGGCAAGCAACTGAGTCACTCGGAGTTTGACCCTTCAACCTTCTTCCGTGCTGCCGTCTTCATCTCAAGGATGAGCTTCCTTCGCCTTCATCTTCGGGCTCTGGGCGTCTGCGTACGAAAGAACATTAATCATCCATCCGTTCATCGCCTGCTGGGATTCGAGCCCTCCAGCTGGCCGTCAAGTTACAGGGTCATGCAGATCACACGAAAAGAAATTTCCCGAGAAATCCTCGTGATGAACGCCGAGCTCCGTCCTCTCATGACCGGCTGCTTCGGCGTGAACTACAACACTCACCCGGCATTCGTCTTCCTGCGAAATTCTTCGGAGCGCCTCCTCGAGTCGTCGTGGCGACGCGTGCTCCACGGCGTCCTGATGAGCGTCGCATCCCGACGGGCTGTGGTCCTGGAACCCCCGATCAATTTATCGGACTCCAACCTCTCATCCGAGGCCACCACCCTCTTGTCGAAGGGACCCAAATTTGCGCCCCCGCCCCGTCGTCGAGGGTCGACCAGCTGGCGTCTGTGTACGAGATCGCAGCGAGGATCACGGAGCCCGGCAGACAGGACTTTGTTGCGGCGGCGACGGGAGTCATCTGCCACCACGGTGCCGTGACAACGCCAGCTGGCTCGGCGGTGTCGGGCGTGGTAAGCGAGCTCCGCCAGTCAGACCTTGTGCTGCTCGAGGCAGACAAGGAGGGTCGATTCGTGGTACTCGATCGGGGCGACTTCTCCAAGAAAGCGGACGCAGCCCTGAAAAAGAACTTTGTTCCCCTCAAGAAGCGTCCGTCGGGGCCCTCCGCTCTGAGGCAAAGTCTCTCTGCTCCTCTTTAAACCTCCCCGCCCTAAAAAATTTGATCTCTTCTCCCTCCAAACAGTATCTGACTATCTTCTTCTCCGCGAAGACGCACAAGCCAGACATTCCCCTTCGCAGCATCGTCTCCGAGAGGGGATGCTGGCAGAAGCCGCTCGCCCTCTACCTTCAAAAGCATCTCTCCTCTATTCATCTTCCTCACCCCTTCCGCGTGAGAGACTCTCTTGAGGTAATTGATTTCCTTAGAACGAAGCATGCCGATCATGACCTCAACCTTTTCTCTCTGGACATTGAGGACATGTACTACAACCTCGACCTCAAAATTCTTCTAAACTCTGTGTCTGAGGCGATTGAGATGCATGGGGTGACGAGGTTTCAGAACGCGTCCGGAATACCCACCGGAGGCTTTCTCGACCTCCTCCGGCTCTACCTGAGATCCTCCCTCGTCGAGTACGAGGGGAGATCTTCATCCAGAGGTCGGGAGTGTGCATTGGTTCCTGCCTCGCACCGATCCTTAGTGAGATCTTTCTCTTCTTCGTGGATCGTGCGGTGCAGGAGGATCTTGCTCGCTCCGGTTCTGGATGCAGGATATTCAGGTTCGTAGACGATTACCTCGTCGTTCACCCATCATCCACCTCGGACGTGTCTGTCCTGCATGCCTTCGCTGCCAACGCTAGGGGTCTCTCCTTCACAAAAGAGAATGCTAACCAGGAGGGGCTCCAATTTCTGGATCTCCGCCTAACCCCTTCCTCCCACGGCCTATGCTGGTCCTTTCAACAGCGCTCTCAAAAACCTGTCCTTCCTTTCACTAGCCATCATTCGAAAACAGTAAAATCCGGCATCGTCAAATCTCTTCTCTCCTCCTCCTGTAAAAAGTCCTGTCCCCACCTTATCAAGGAGAGTCTCTCGCGCCAAACGGCTAGGCTTCAGGTGGCAGGCTACCCCGCGGATCTGATTGAAAACAACATCAAAAAGTTGATCGTTCAGTCCGGGAGCCGCCCCCGCAATTCCCCACCCAGATCTTTCTCCTCCCGCCCTGCATGCATTCCCTACGTGCACAACACATCCCATCGTTTAAGTGCGCTTGCACGCAAATTCGACACCAGGGTTCTTTTCACCTGCAAATTCAAATTGGGTGGAATGTGCAAGCGCGTCAACAATCCGGAACCTCCGCCCTCCTGCACTAAAAAACACGCCCAGTGCTTCCGCCCCTGCGCGCGAGAGAAAGTGTACACGATCCCTCTTTCGTGCGGAGCGGAGTACATCGGTCAAACGGGCCGATGTATCAACGACCGTCTCCGTGAACACGCGAGGGAGATCGCGGACCCGCCCGAGGATTCCGCGCATCCGGTCGTTGTCCACGCAAAAAACTGTCCCTCTTGCACACCCCATTTCACCCAAACAAAAATCATAGGGGGACACCGATCTCGATTCGGAAGAGAAATAATAGAGTCCGTAAACATCAAGTCGGCGACAACAAACCTCTCCAGCCCTTCTCTTTCACTCTCGGAGAGAGAGATTCGCTTCTTGCGAGGGTGGGGAGCCCTCCAGCCCGCGCGGCACTAGAGCTTAAAAGAAAAACAATAGCAAACAAAAACAACCCCGGAAAGCCGCCCTCTGTTCTTACTTCTCGCCTTCTGTTCTCGCTTGACCCTCTGGTCCGTCTTGCGGTCTTGCGCCTTCCCCAAGAAATTCCGATGACGCCCCCCCCCCCTCCCCTTTCCCCGCTCTCCGCCTCGACCCCGACGGCAAGAAGCGACGCGAGGTGTCATCCACGAGAGAGGAAACACAGACCAGACTCCCGACCGCCCGCTGTGTTCGCCCCCGCAATGGTTTCCCTGTGTCTCTTGCATCTCCTCTCATCCCCCTCGCCCTTCCCCATCGCCTCCCCAAGTCGAGCTCTGAGCGACTCTCCGCCCCAGTAAATCTGTCGTTGCAAGTCGAAAGCTGTGTCGTCTGTTTCGTCCTCTTGTGTGTTTCTTTCGTTTTATGTCAATGTAAATCACCAACACGCTCAAACCTTTAATTATCACCACTGCGAGCTTCATGTCATGTTTTGTCCTGCTGGCAAGCAACTGAGTCACTCGGAGTTTGACCCTTCAACCTTCTTCCGTGCTGCCGTCTTCATCTCAAGGATGAGCTTCCTTCGCCTTCATCTTCGGGCTCTGGGTGTCTGCGTACGAAAGAACATTAATCATCCATCCGTTCATCGCCTGCTGGGATTCGAGCCCTCCAGCTGGCCGTCAAGTTACAGGGTCATGCAGATCACACGAAAAGAAATTTCCCGAGAAATCCTCGTGATGAACGCCGAGCTCCGTCCTCTCATGACCGGCTGCTTCGGCGTGAACTACAACACTCACCCGGCATTCGTCTTCCTGCGAAATTCTTCGGAGCGCCTCCTCGAGTCGTCGTGGCGACGCGTGCTCCACGGCGTCCTGATGAGCGTCGCATCCCGACGGGCTGTGGTCCTGGAACCCCGATCAATTTATCGGACTCCAACCTCTCATCCGAGGCCACCACCCTCTTGTCGAAGGGACCCAAATTTGCGCCCCCCGCCCCGTCGTCGAGGGTCGACCAGCTGGCGTCTGTGTACGAGATCGCAGCGAGGATCACGGAGCCCGGCAGACAGGACTTTGTTGCGGCGGCGACGGGAGTCATCTGCCACCACGGTGCCGTGACAACGCCGGCTGGCTCGGCGGTGTCGGGCGTGGTAAGCGAGCTCCGCCAGTCAGACCTTGTGCTGCTCGAGGCAGACAAGGAGGGTCGATTCGTGGTACTCGATCGGGGCGACTTCTCCAAGAAAGCGGACGCAGCCCTGAAAAAGAACTTTGTTCCCCTCAAGAAGCGTCCGTCGGGGGCCCTCCGCTCTGAGGCAAAGTCTCTCTGCTCCTCTTTAAACCTCCCCGCCCTAAAAAATTTGATCTCTTCTCCCTCCAAACAGTATCTGACTATCTTCTTCTCCGCGAAGACGCACAAGCCAGACATTCCCCTTCGCAGCATCGTCTCCGAGAGGGGATGCTGGCAGAAGCCGCTCGCCCTCTACCTTCAAAAGCATCTCTCCTCTATTCATCTTCCTCACCCCTTCCGCGTGAGAGACTCTCTTGAGGTAATTGATTTCCTTAGAACGAAGCATGCCGATCATGACCTCAACCTTTTCTCTCTGGACATTGAGGACATGTACTACAACCTCGACCTCAAAATTCTTCTAAACTCTGTGTCTGAGGCGATTGAGATGCATGGGGTGACGAGGTTTCAGAACGCGTCCGGCATACCCACCGGAGGCTTTCTCGACCTCCTCCGGCTCTACCTGAGATCCTCCCTCGTCGAGTACGAGGGGAGATCTTCATCCAGAGGTCGGGAGTGTGCATTGGTTCCTGCCTCGCACCGATCCTTAGTGAGATCTTTCTCTTCTTCGTGGATCGTGCGGTGCAGGAGGATCTTGCTCGCTCCGGTTCTGGATGCAGGATATTCAGGTTCGTAGACGATTACCTCGTCGTTCACCCATCATCCACCTCGGACGTGTCTGTCCTGCATGCCTTCGCTGCCAACGCTAGGGGTCTCTCCTTCACAAAAGAGAATGCTAACCAGGAGGGGCTCCAATTTCTGGATCTCCGCCTAACCCCTTCCTCCCACGGCCTATGCTGGTCCTTTCAACAGCGCTCTCAAAAACCTGTCCTTCCTTTCACTAGCCATCATTCGAAAACAGTAAAATCCGGCATCGTCAAATCTCTTCTCTCCTCCTCCTGTAAAAAGTCCTGTCCCCACCTTATCAAGGAGAGTCTCTCGCGCCAAACGGCTAGGCTTCAGGTGGCGGGCTACCCCGCGGATCTGATTGAAAACAACATCAAAAAGTTGATCGTTCAGTCCGGGAGCCGCCCCCGCAATTCCCCACCCAGATCTTTCTCCTCCCGCCCTGCATGCATTCCCTACGTGCACAACACATCCCATCGTTTAAGTGCGCTTGCACGCAAATTCGACACCAGGGTTCTTTTCACCTGCAAATTCAAATTGGGTGGAATGTGCAAGCGCGTCAACAATCCGGAACCTCCGCCCTCCTGCACTAAAAAACACGCCCAGTGCTTCCGCCCCTGCGCGCGAGAGAAAGTGTACACGATCCCTCTTTCGTGCGGAGCGGAGTACATCGGTCAAACGGGCCGATGTATCAACGACCGTCTCCGTGAACACGCGAGGGAGATCGCGGACCCGCCCGAGGATTCCGCGCATCCGGTCGTTGTCCACGCAAAAAACTGTCCCTCTTGCACACCCCATTTCACCCAAACAAAAATCATAGGGGGACACCGATCTCGATTCGGAAGAGAAATAATAGAGTCCGTAAACATCAAGTCGGCGACAACAAACCTCTCCAGCCCTTCTCTTTCACTCTCGGAGAGAGAGATTCGCTTCTTGCGAGGGTGGGGAGCCCCCCAGCCCGCGCGGCACTAGAACTTAAAAGAAAAACAATAGCAAACAAAAACAACCCCGGAAAGCCGCCCTCTGTTCTTACTTCTCGCCTTCTGTTCTCGCTTGACCCTCTGGTCCGTCTTGCGGTCTTGCGCCTTCCCAAGAAATTCCGATGACGCCCCCCCCCCCCCCCCTTTCCCCGCTCTCCGCCTCGACCCCGACGGCAAGAAGCGACGCGAGGTGTCATCCACGAGAGAGGAAACACAGACCAGACTCCCGACCGCCCGCTGTGTTCGCCCCCGCAATGGTTTCCCTGTGTCTCTTGCATCTCCTCTCATCCCCCTCGCCCTTCCCCATCGCCTCCCCAAGTCGAGCTCTGAGCGACTCTCCGCCCCAGTAAATCTGTCGTTGCAAGTCGAAAGCTGTGTCGTCTGTTTCGTCCTCTTGTGTGTTTCTTTCGTTTTATGTCAATTGTTTCCAACCTTCCAATTGTCCACTTCTAAGCTCAGTTAATTTAAAATACAACTATATGAACTGTGGCCTGTAAACGAAATATTTGTCGCAGCTATCTTAATCGAGGGTATATATAAATCCGCTTGCTATATGCAAGTATTATTTCTTCCATTTCAAATTTGACAAAAAACAACAAAAAAAACAAGCATGAATGATGAACGCGAGCCGTCAAGACATCGCTGCCTCGTAGCACCTGTGCACTGTGGGAAAGCAATACCTGCAAAGCCCTGCGGGTATTGCTTCGCCACAGTGCACAGGCGCACAGGTGCGCGATTAACGCTTTGAAAAGTATGAATATCGCAGTTCACCTTGAAGCCAATATCGAATAGCATATTATTCAGAAAATTTTAATATTTGCACAAGACTATTAAAAGTCCCTGACAATATGAGGTTAGGAGACACAATGCTACATGTTTTGAGCTACAGCACACTCACACTGTTGGTCACCGATCCCCCCAAAAGCTTGAGAGTTCTTTGCTCTTGTCACAACTCAAGAAGAGCAGTGCTCCATGGACAGCTCGGTCTGCAGGCACAGACAGCATGCTGCAATGGCAACCTCTGTGCATGTTCTTTGTTCTTCTGGCCTTCACTTAAACCTCTGACAGTTGCTAGCATATGGCATTTCATGGAGTTTACAAAAACATCTCACTCTCGCTGCTTATGCCATTTTCATCCCAATCGAGGGAGTCGAACTGAAGTACTAGCTGTAGATGCATAGCACATGGCTTGTAATCTGAAGCCTACCCCTAAAAGACACTAAGATTGGATTCAGAACTATTTTGTAGATGCACTCTACTGAAAATATCGAGCCTGTATGGCAACTGGCTAGATTAATCATGCAGATTGAAAACGAGAAAAAATGATGAGAAATGCGAGTCCTTGTATCTTGAGACTTTTCCTTTTAGAGATATGCTGTTCTTTGACCCCAACCATTTATTCAATTGTTTATTCACTTTCGAATCATAAAACTCGCTGCATAACAGATCTCCATCAGTAACCTATTTGGCTAGTTTGAATTCATTGAAGAGTCTTAATATTCTGTTTCAGTTTCTTCTGTACAGAAGTCCTTCAGGGAATTGTGCACAGAGTTCGCCCAGAAACGGGACGTTGCTGCTGATCGTAAAGCAAAGGCAGGCAGCACTTTCCACTTTGGGTGCCGCCAGGCTGCAACTGGATATGCTCCGTAGTTTCACATGCCGGAAGGGGTGCGCGCAAACTTTCCAAATTGGTGGGCACATGCAACAGGCTCAGACCCTGCGTTTGGCACACATGCCATTTGGACCTGCAACACCTTTGTGTATGCGAGGCTGCGACCCTACACTACTAAAGCTCTATTGAGACTGGGCGACACCGACAACACAGTGGCCAAGGATGTCGTTTCGCTGCAGTACACCTTCGGCACGAGGGAAGCACAGTCAATGCAGCTAAAATTGCGTCGACAAAATTTAACGGCATTATTCTGAAATATTTGTAATCTTAAAATACTGACCACTGGTCCACTCGGTGAATTGAACATTTTATTTGAAAGTTCAAAATATTCGAACATGCCTATTGGTTCCTTCTTACATTGTTCCACATGCAGGTGCAAGATAAATTTCTCTCAAACGCCCATTATGAACGCGCTTTCAAAAAAATCTGACAAGGGATTGCCATTCGACTAGTGCTATCATTTGCTTACTAGAAGGAAAAGAACAACTCTACCTACCATAACATCCCGAGATAGTGCACCTAAAATCGAGAGCAAATCGGGTGAAAACAAGAGGTGGGCCAACTTTCGGTGTTTAATGAAGCTAGTTTTAGGTGATGTTTCTCTACCAAACCTGTGATCGTGGCAAGGGACAATCAAGCAAAGATGACTCCCCAGTCAGCAATGTTCGCTTATGTCCCACTATAGCCAACTTGCCGCATTACGGTTACTTGCCTCATTTACGCCAAGGTCATCATTGACCCAAACACTACGGTTACTAAAAGTGGGCTGTCTTTCAGTGTTTTTAAAAAAATACAGCAAATCAGGGCAAAATAAGGGGGTGGCCGATTATCCCTCGGCGGTGGGGCATCTCTCGAGATATTAGGGTAAGATAACTGAGACAACCTGGAGCTGAATATTGCTGTGTCCATATCCATTCCTGTGTTCAGCCCCAACAATCCTTATTTTTCATAAGCCCAGGTAAGCAGGAACATGTTCAAACTTTGTGTTTTGAAGCATCTTGACACAACATATACTTCAGTTATTCACTGGAGCAACAACAAAGTGTTGGTTCACATTTTATTTTAAAATAGCTAAGCCTGTATTCTTTACAAAGCACATTTTCTGGAAGGTCCAACCAAAAACTTGAATAACAAGCAACCAAATGTCGGATGAAGACTACAAACTGCTGGAATGCAAACGTTTTATTTGGCACATTATTTGGGGTATGTTCTACAATTTCAGAAGCTCACCACTACCCATAAAGTGACTGGCAATCTGGAGGATGTAACAACACACCCAGGACTCCATTACCCAAATTTGGTGGACAAAAAACACTCGTCGGGGGGCTCAATTTAATCCATGCACATTTCTCATCGAACAGCTGTGCTTCTATTTGTGATCCACCTTGCCTGCTGTTCAGCACATTAGTTCTATTAAAGAATCTGATCAGCGTTTTGAATGAGAAAAAAAAAATAATTTCCACAATGTGAAAAAGCTATTTAACATGATACATGCCACACTGCATGTTTAAAACCTCGATTTTACCCTTTCAGGACTAGTAGCTATGTTTAGAAAAACCACAGCACCATACATTTGAAGATCTCGAAGAGTAGGGCAGGTTTAACAAACTGCCATCTTTTAAACTTTAGTAGCCACAGTGAGCAAACACAATAGAGATGTTTGTGTGGTACCACAACTGGTTGCCAATGCGGAGCAAAGCACGTTAGCCTTCCGAGACGTCCATACTTTAGACTAGGCAACCTGACACCCAGCATCAGTACTCTCTGGTCACCTCTCGTACAACCAGAGTCCGGCAGCATGAACAATTCGTGTCTGTGCTACCTGCAGCATTTTATTTGATACGTCTCCTTCTCAACAGAACAATTCCCGTAAAAGTCCCGTCACAGTGAGGCAACAGTCGGATAACTCTACACGAGGAAATCGTGTGTCGCATCGCGGCAACAACAGCCAGGCAACATGTTGCTGCCGCCCGGCAACAGTGTTGGCCAACTTGTTGTCCGACCACCCTCTCACGTGTGGTTGGACAACACAAGGAGCACTTTGCCACCTCGATTGTTTACCTTCGTTCGTGTGTGGCGCGGCGTTGCCAGAAATGTGACTCTACAAAGTGCGAGTGCGTTCGAAGGGCCAGAAATTACCATGGGACAACATCAACCAGTGACTGCGATTAGAAAACTTGACACGAGAAGTATTTTCCACCCTTTATTACATCAAAATGTTCTTCATTCCCTGACAAAGCAAATAGCCCTAACCGAGGAAAGTGAGACAGATGTTCCACCTCATCATTCGTTGAGCTGATTTCATAGACTGCAGAGATTGACTCTTCAGTGTAAGCAGTGTCTCCTCAGTAAAAGCCTGTTTAGAAGTGTGCAGATGCGCAGGCATTTCTTAGAGTGTAGGAGTATCTTTCGGTGTTTATAGCAAATCAATCCAGGAATAGGCGTGGGCTATATTTTGGGAGTGGGGCACCTCTCGGGATCTTACGGTCATTGTTTTCTGATGCAACGAAACTTCAAGCAAAAACAAATAAATATACGGTTGCATAACGACGGCGGTTTTGCTGCCAACGGATTTTGTCTGCATGTCATCTACTTTTTGCTGGCTGGCTACACCTTCTGACGCAGCTCCCGACGCCATCAATGCGTGAACCAAATGTGCCCTGCCACTCGACTCGGTCGTCTGCGCCGCCGTCCACCGTTGACCCTGGCGAGTTTTTGGCCCCATTTTTTACAGAAAGGGAGCTTCGCTTTGTAATTTTACATGAAAACACCGACCTGTGAAGTACACCTCTGACGAAAAGTTTAGATTGCTGCATGCAGGTGCCGATTTTTACAGCTCATTTTAGATTGGACCTGGTTATTTCAGTATGTTCAGCATTTATGCCACCGCATGAAGTGTTTCTGTCCGATTCTTTCTTTCATGCAATTCCTATTTCTACTGTAAAATTGAGTTAGCACCGGCAGTACCCCAAAGCGTCTTTTGTAACGGGGGGTCTTTATAGTTGAACTGACAGTGCTTAAAAACTGCGAAACCGACACTATCGGCCTACATGACAATCGATGGAATACATATTATATTAAACTCTGCCTATTTGCCTACCGCTTGCTATGCGATAGCTTCATTCCCCAAAACGTTCTGGGTATTCTTGAAACAAATCAGGTGCCTGGCAGCGGCTGTTTCCAAGTTCCAAGCATCAACAATCATGACTAGAGTAATTGTTTTAATGTTTCGATTTTTTAATCTTTGCTTTCCTGGATTACTTTTATGATACTTTATCAGCGGGTGATTAGGCATGCCATTTTATTTCATTAGCACTAATGTGAGCTGGTCTCTCGGCAGTTCTAATTTCAATACCAGTCTGAACGTTCGACAATCGCTTTCCGCAATTACGCAGTAAAAACATTCATCAAATTATTTTAGCTGCATGCCAGCCCTAATTCTCGTTAAATAATGTTTTTCAAGCCTTTATTTGAGTAAGACATTATTGATAAGGAACTAGCTCTGCCATCCAAGCTATCTGTGTTGTCGTGTTGCCAGCCCGAAATTCGCTCAGCCAGCGATCGGGACAACACAGGTTGTCAAACACAAGTTGCTGCTGTTTCTGTTGCCGAAAGCCGTCTTACAGAGGGAACATTTTTGCTGTCGTTCATGTTGTGCCGCTGTTGCCGCGATGCGACAGGTTTGTCGGATAACACGGAAAGCGAGCAACAAGTTGCCCGCGTGTTAGACAACGTGTTGTGTTGCCATCGTGTTGCCTCAGTGTGACAGGGCCTTAAAGCACTGCGCAACTCCTTTGAGGTAATGCTGTCACATGCAGTCAGACACGCCAGAAGTTGAAATGTGCAGGTAATGGAGTTATCTGTACAAACCCCAGAAACCTACACGAGGCACAAAAGAATTGAGCGACACATCCGGTAAGCTGCCGGCTTGTCCGACACTTTATCACGTAACAAAAACAGGAACCAGAGGGACGCTGCCACACTGGGGAGTTTCAGCAGGTCTATCCGATACTTCTAAAATAATACCAATAACGAAACGACGCACGTGCAAGCCGCCAAAGTACCTACTATTATCGAAGTTATCGGAACGGACTACCAAACATCTCCACTACCACTTGTTGCACTACCTTCCTCTGGAGCTTGCCGAGCAAAACCGACAGACCATGCAAGAAAGGTTCACGGAGCTTGCCGAGCCAAACCGACAAAATGTAACGTCGACGTTTGAGGACGAGATCCAAGGCACAGTGGGTCCTGAACACAGGGTCGAGTGGCTGGAACCCCTGGGAAGAGGCCGTTCAGACGTAGGGCTGCCAGCCCGGGAAGAGGCAGCTCAGGTTCTGGGGGTCCCTGGCCTGCTGGATGAGCAGGTTGACTTGGCCGGCCACGCTGAGTGGAGCGCCCTCCTCCAAGCCCTGCAGCTTCTGCTCCAGTCGCAGCAGCACACGTTGGGCCAGACGGTTCTCTGCGAGGCAAACGGTCAGCCGTGAGGACGGTAGACCTCACAGTATCTTACTAATGTTCCCAGGACATCCACAAAACCTCGGGACATCCAGAGTGTGTCCGCGAAATTGTGCGGGCTTCGAGGGTAAGTGCATTTCAACAAGAGATGTTCAACACCCTGTACAACATTCATACGCAGTAGTGATGCATACATGAGAGCACGTTCCCATTGTCTGCCATAAGTACTACAGTCGACTCGGTAATTTAGTCGCTTTATTTAAATTTTTGGTTAGTTCGAAGCGGGAGTGTGGTTGTGGCCATCACACGCACGAGTCTAGCAAAAATATGTGCGGCAATTCAAAGTTTAACCCCTCGGAACGGTTAATTCCAGCTAAAAACATGCTTTCCACGTAAGGCACATGAAAATATTAGGCGCTGAAGAAAATCAGCCATCTGCATTAACTCCTTATTTTGAACTGTTTGTTCGTGTTCTGCCCAAAAATATGCGTGGCGAAAAAGCCCAAGAATGCTCCTAATCTCCCGACACCGCTGGTCCTTCCACACAATAAAATCCATCTGCTATGATCAGCGTAACCTAGGTGACGAAGCGTGTTCTCTATAGGCAAATGTGCAAATGCAGCACCTGAAGCCAGGAACAGCACAAGCAATCTTGCGAATGCCGTCTGCTAAAGTGAATGCGGTATTGCTAGCCAAAGTCTGAAGTGCCGTTGTGGAGGTCGATGCTGAGAGCGGTAAGTGGGCGCCTGGCAAATCCTTGGCAGTTCTGACGACGCTTGGTGCACGCTAGGGCCTCAGATTATAATAAAGCTTCCCCAAGCGGAACGGAGTGAAGCAAGGGGTGACTATGCGTATCACGGTCTGTTTGGAAGCCTAACTTGGAGCCCAAGCAAGCAGTACTGCGTCGGTCGCAGACGACATTCGGAACGTGACTGTGGCTGGTTTCAGATGCTGCGTTCGCGCAAGCGCCTATTGACATGCTGTGACAATAGCAGACAGACTTTGTCGGTCGGACGGAGACAGTGGTGTGGCAAGATCAGGCACACACTGGTGCTTCTCCACCGTGCTTTTCAACGGGCAGAATGTGAACCAAAAGTATGAAATAACGATTCCACGCCAAATATTTTGACGAGCCTTACATAAAAGCACATTTTCTGGCTCTCGACAGCGTTTCTTTTTAACGCAGAATGTGTTTTATCAGCCGATTTCCGTGGAGTCCTGTCCTTCGACAGAATTTTGAACTTACCACCGCAAGATTGTCAGTGATGAGACTACTGTGAGCCCTTTTGGAGTACCTCTTGTGTAGATTCATGTGCAATTATATCCAACTAAAAAACAGTGTACTTTGCCTTCCCAGTTCTATGCAACCGTCAGCATCAATAGCAGTGTTGCGGAGTTGCCACTCCGGAGTTGGAATGATTCCGGAATCATTCCGCATTTTCGCGACCCCGGAATGGAATGGGAATGGAATGGCGGCAACGTTGAGGGAGTGGAATGGGAATGGAATTAGATGCCTTTCGCCTGGAATGGAATGGAATGAAATGGGCCGTTTTTTTTGTTTGTTTTTTAGAAAAAAATGAGCGGGAATTTGTTAGCTCGCGTGGAGCCCTAACAAACAGACTTATACATGGTTGAAAAAAACCCCGAGACTGCGGGTAAACGACACAACACTAAAAAGTCTCTAACACAGCTGAAATTTTTATTTTCCGAAACCTGGGTATATAAGCACTTCAATAAAAAAAAAAAAAAAACTTTTACGCAAAAAAAAATTCAGTACAAGAAACGAGCGTCAAAGGAAAGAGCGGGGGGGGGGGGGTGGCGGTGGCGCCTTTCACGGACGCGTAGGCGGGCTTCACTGGCGTTACACGAGAGCGAAACAAGAAACCAAGCACCAATCAAAAGAAACTAAGGGAGCGGCAAAGAAACCGCCATGCACGGCTCCTCTATACATGGGTTGCACGTGACGTCATATCCTTCCTCCTTTCTGGTGGCCAAAACCTGCCGTTATACTCCGTTTCACCTTATGTGCGAGCGAAGGCAAAACTGGAAGCGCGAGCACGGAAGCTCCGTGCGTTCAGGCTTTGCTCGAGCGCGCAAGCTGGGGAGAAACGCACAAAGCGCTGGTCTCGCGCTTCTAGCTTTGGCTTCGCTCGCAGATAAATTGAAACGAAGTATAATGAAGCTGTGCTCACTCGTTTCCGCTCGCTCGCGACGCTCGTGTACTGCTCGCAGAATATGCACAGTAAAGGCTACGCTCGAGGAAGTTCGGCCACCAGAAAGGAGGACCAAATTACGTCAGTGCAACCTAAGTATAGCTCCTCATCGTCCTTCTTGTGTTGCTTTTTTTTTTTTTTTCTTAACGGCATGAAGAATGCACGCGCGCACAGACTGAGATTTGAAAGCGGGGGCGACTCATAACTCGCAGAGCTCTGATAACTCGTTGACTAGCGCGCCGCCGAAAGGTGATCAGTTATTGTTTTCTTATAGTTCGAGGAGCGTTGTTTAGCAGGCGGCGGCCAACCCTGCTGCCTTCCACGTTCGTTCGCGCTCACTCCTTTGAAGTGCGAAATCTGGGTTTGCTTCGGCATTAAAACAAAGCAAGCGAAATTCACTTCTCCCTTTTCCTCTTGCGCTTTGCTCCGACGCTTGTTTTTTTATACTGCATTTTTACGTGTAAGTCCGCCTTTTACTTGGGCTTCCTTCCGATGCTTGTTTTCTGTGTTATATGTTTTACATTCAAGTGGGTTAGGGTTACAAGCAAGCCAGCGGATTTCCGCTCATTTCCTTAGACTTTAGTTCCTGCATACTTCGTTTCACCTTGCGATGGACCGCTGCGGACGCTACGAGTCACTTCAGGCAATCCAGCACCATGAGCGGGGACTACACGCACGGCGCTGCGCCCTGGGGTCACGTGACACTCAGAAGGCACTGGATTGGTTTCGATGGCACTCGTGCTATCTGTTGTGGTCCATCATAAGGTAAAGTAGACTATCGTCAGCGCTCTTTTTGCGTGACCCAACTGAATAGACCTGCAGAAAGAAAGACGAGGCGCGACCGTTGCTGCGAGGGCCACTGAGAAGGAGAGCTGGATGCTGCTACTGAGGTTTTGGCTTCCATCGACGCCGGCTGTGCACCCGTCGCCACAACGCGAACAACCTGACACCGAGGCAGAAAAATGAATCGGTTAATACCGTCTGCTGCCTGAACCCGCCGCTCGATCGGCGCGAAGAGGAACATCACAATTCGGACGAGAAGACAAGAAAAATACAGATGGAGCCATGGCATCGTGGAAGACATTTTTCAACATTAGTCGCGAAGAAAATAAACAAGCTGCACGCTGCAAGTTTTGCAACGAAACTGTACACGGTGCAGTCGGTGTATCATCGAAATTTATGACCCAGATGGCCAACAAATGACAAGTATTAATAAACCGATAACGTCCGTATAATGAACGAACCACAATGAACAAACGTATATTTGAGCCCACACGACGTTCTATTGAATGCCTGGAAAACACATAAAGAATTGAATTGAATATGATAAGAAATATCGAGATTCGTAAAGCAAGCGTGAATTTATGCGTTTTAAAACAGGTTGCGTGACATCATGGTCTATGCGGTCCCTCGTGCTGCGCCATAGAAGTTGCACTTTGTCAGAGGATGTGATCTTGCCGCTGTGCATGAAGTCGGTTCCAGCAGCGTACTAGCCGTGTTGTTGTGCACGTGTTTGAAGAATACAGTAATATAGCTTATTTCGGCGCCACGCACGAACTGGATATTTTTATGGTCTTATCAAACAAACGCTGGCCGCATATGTCCTAAAAGACAAATGCAAAAAAAAAAAAGAGTGGATTTAAGTATTGTTGTTTGTTGCGAGCCAATTGGTCGCGAGACCGATGTCTTAAACAAGCATCGACATATCAAGGGGCTTTCTCGATGTTTGCAGTACAATGTAAACAAACAGATTGTGCCACCAGCGCTTTTGAAGTAATTACCTTTTTTTTTTTTTTTGCAATTGTGTATGGCATTGTTTGATAAAGTCAGCTGTACGCTGCTCATGCCGGCAACACAGTGTAGCTGTCAAGTGCCAGTTTTTACGTTTAGGAATTAGAGGAATGGAATGGAACGATTCAGCCATTCCAGGAGTGGGAATGGGCCCAGTGTTCCCATTCCTAGGAGTTGAAAGGAATTGAATTATCGAAAACTCTAATTCCCGGAATCGAATAAGAAAGGAATGGGGGTGCCCATTCCGCAACACTGATCAATAGCACGGCAGCTTTGATACTCTTTAAGAGAGTGAACACTGGAGAGGAGGGGAGTCCATCCGTGCCTCCTCTCCAGCATTCACTTTCTTAATCCTTTGCGGTCAGATACTCTGGCCAACTTAATGGTCAGTCCGGTCAGGAACTATTTTGTACGCATGGGCCCCGGAAAAGTAAAATTATTTCGGCGTACAAAGGTAACGTCTCACACTGAACGTAAGGACAGGAAAGTCCGGGCAGGGGTAAATCCAAAAGGGGGCGACAGGGGCGGCCGCCGCCCCCCCCCCCCCCCCAAACAAAGTCGACCCCCTCCCTCCCCCTTCTCGAAGGGCAATTTGACATGGGTGGACTCCCCCCATCGAAATAAAATCGACTACCGGCCTGCTAGGTGGTAGCAAGGCTTGGTACTCAAGGACGAGGGTTCAAAATAGGGTAGGTCGCACCCTAGCAGGCACACTTGTACTCTGAACTTGGAGAACCACTCCGTCGAATGGGAGAATAGTATCCTTACAAATTCCCCCCCCCCCCTTCCCCCCAAATGGAGTTCTGGATCCGCCCCGAGTACGGGAGATAGTTTGTGTACAAACTCCGGAACAATGTTTGTGGCGGAGCGGCTTCGCGGCCGCTGTCTTGTGCAGTCGTTTCATATTCATCACTACTTTCACTCAAGTCACAGAGGTCGCCTCTCCATCATCTGATGGAGGGATATAGTCGTCTTCTTCACTGAAATTGTCGTCACTTTCAATTACACCACACAGAGAGTTACATAAAACGAGCGTGGCTGGAACGTGGCTATAACCATCGTGCCAGCGAGGTAGAAATTTGCGCGCTTCTCCGTTGCGCAAAAAAAAAAAAAAAAAAAGACATAGAACATGTTTTTTTTTTTTTATGACTAGTCCTGCCCTCTATGAGAAGAAACTCGAACCCTTTCAAGAGTGATGTAATTGAAGTGTTTTCCAAGAGATGGCCCACCAATCCTGCAAAAAGAGCAAGGAGTAAGACGAACGTGCGGCAACGCCAACCCTGACGGAAGCGCGTTTCTCCGATGTCGGGCCTGCCCCACACATGATTGCAAAGGGTTAAAGTGGAAACAGACTTTGTGAGGGGAGCTTGTCCTATCTTTCACCGACAATACCTGTTCTGCTGCGTGTAGAAACACCAAGCACGGAAACAAAGTGCTCACTGATGAAGGACAGTATGAACTGCGAATAATTATTTTAAGCATGGAATCCAAGGTAAACTAAATTGTAGATTCCACCGAAATAATGTCAGAATAGAATAATTTTGAACAACTAAATTGATGTTTTATTCAGGCTTTAAAGGTTGCAATAAAACTGCAATTCTTAATTCAGAGAAAAAGACGAAGCTGTTGCAATTATATTATAAACATGAATGAAATCTGATATGTACAACTTCATGATATTAAAGATCAGCGTGTGAACAATAAATACGCCTTCTTAGGAAGAATTCAGCCAAATGTGTTAAGGTTATTCCCAAGCTTCGTTCACTGCTCCAGCTGATCTCCTTTTAATCTTCTCTATTAACATCGTCATCGAACAGATGGAACTTATATAAAGGTAATAACTAAAGAAGAGAGTTGGCATAAAAAAAAAACCTACAGAGCAAGCAGTATAAATATCCTCACAACACCTAAGCGTCCTCGCTAAATGTCGAACTTTGAAAAAGATACTGCGAGAATATTTTTAATTTTTACTGCAAGGTAGGTAGGTATTATATCAACGCTTAACAAATTCCTTCTTTTTCTTATATTATGCGACACCTGCATGTTCTACCCTGAAGGGATGTTCTTCCCACAGCAATAGGATGCGCTGCAAGAAAGCGATATATATGCAAAATCGCGATGCCTTCGCCACAGTTGAGGCTTCACTGCAGTACACCAGTGCGTGATGAGAAGCACACTTTACGAAACTGAATAAATAACCTGCCAGAAGAGACCTTGAAACGTTTGAGTACTGTTAGTGTTCGATGCAGAGGTAAAACCAAATAGTACGCTATATAAGGCAATAACCAAAGTTCTCAAAATTCACATGAGTCTACAGCAGTGATCTGGCCATATAGCGGGGCTTCTGATTTGACATTTTCTGTATTAAAGCCAATTACTGTAATGGCTAGACAAATTTGTACAGTTTCCGAAAAGATATAGTTGAGATATTTAGTGATACGTTTTTGAACGTTTGTCAGCAATTCAAAAAGTGTGTGTACGAAACACACCTCATTATCAAGGTACACTGTACCTTGATAATATGGTGCCAATCACCTCTTTTTTTATCTCGGCAGTGTGTGGTTGGTGGAAGTGTTAAGCGGATAACAACAAAGTGCCAGTCACTCTTCTCCACATTATTTACGGCACCCTATTAAATAATCAGGTGCGCTTCTATGCCTCCACTTATTTGACAGCCGCCAAACATTCAAAAACTTTTGGATTAATATCTCAAAGACCATCCATCGCCTTTCTGCAAATTGTAAAAGCTGGTCTAGCCATTATAGCGGTTGGCTTGAAAACTGCAATTGGAACACGACTCATAAAACCAATACTTAAAAAGGTCATTATGCAATTTTAGTTAATTGGCCGATGGGTCGCAATGAATATTGCCCCGTTTAAGGTCCACTGAACCCGTTAAATACGCAGCGACGACAGCCCCTGTGCAAGGGTCCCCCAGTTGTTTTAAAAATTATGTTACAAGTAAAAAGAAGTAACCTGTTCTTCGTTTCACCTTAAGTTCACACACAGCCAACAGCACGAGCCGATGGGATCAATCAAACAGCGTCCAAAGCACAGGGTCTTCCATGTACACGATTGGTTTGGCGACGATAGAACACGTACAGAGACTGACGAACACCATGTTGTTGCCCTTTCGCTGTTTGAGCGGTCCCACCAGCTGGTTGCTGTTTTGTGTTTTTTTTAAAGGAGACCAAAGAGGCAGCATGTGCACTGGACCGCCATGTTTTATTGTCTGACCATGATGATAGCTCTCAGAAACTAATGAACATCCTCTTTTCTCTGAGGGAAAGAAGGCAGTCTAAACTATGACACCCCAGGCGAAAATCAGTCCACTTCCAGCTGGATTATGAAACTGGAAATGAGGCAGTCCATCTGGATTCCAGCTGGGTCTAGCTGGATTCCAGCTGGGCCCAGCTGGGCCAGCTGGGCCCCACTGTTCAATTCCAGTTCCATAATCCAGCTGGAAGTGGACTGATTTTCACCTGGGACTACAAAGTCAGTGAGGTGTCGCGGTAACAGCCTCTTCCTAACAGGTCGGGGTGTGCGCTGTACCGATGGTTCTGGTGAGCTGTCCTTTCGAGTATCCCGCGGTCTGCTCGGTGATTGATTGCTCGCAGATTCGTGCAGCGTGACTAGTGCTGGCTCTGATGCTGTATCAGCAGCGTCTGTTCCAGTAGTTGTCTCTTGCATAGTTGTTGGGTTCCTCACTGGGCTTGCTGCCGTTTGAGCAGGTGCAGGAACTTGTTGTAGATGTCCCCTGTTCCTTCTCAGTGTTTTGCCGTTGATGTTTATGCTGTACGATCTGGATGTCACAGGTTCCATGACTGTACCTTTTTCCCATCGTGATCCAGGGGTGAACGGTTGAACTCTGACAGTGTTCCCCCTTTTTCAGAGCTGGGAGTTCGCTCGCAGTCTTGTTGTAGTAGTCTTGCATCCGTCTTGTCTTGTTCTTCCACTCTGTCAGTTTGGAAGTGCTTGGCTTCAAGAGTGCATTTGTTGTCAGTAGTGTGGTCCGAGTCCTCCTGCCCATCATTAGTTGTGCTGGGCTTGCCTTTCTGCTATATCATGGGGTGTTGCAGTGATCCAGAAAAGACAACTGTGGATTGTGACCACTCTCCAAGGCCTTCTTGAGAAGTGACTTTGCAGTCTTGACAGCCAATTCAACCATTCCGTTGAATTGGGCATGACCTGGACTTGAGGTGTTGTGTATGAACTGCCAATGAGTAGCAAACTCAACAAATTCAGCACTGGCGAACTGAGGATCGTTGTCACTGATGAGCAGAGCAGGTATGCCACACCTGGTAAAGTGTGCTTTGAGTTTCCTGATGACTGCAGAAGCTCTGGTTGAAGTCAGTTCATCCACCTCCCAGAAGTTGCTGAAGTAATTGACAGTCTTGAGGAAGTTCTGATTCTTGTATTCCATGATGTCGGTGCCGACTCTCTCCCATGGATACGCTGGCTGCGAGTGAGGCATCAAAGGTTCCTTCGGTTGCGTATGGCTGTGCTTCTGGCACACCAGCACAGGACAGAAGAGACACTCCCTTGCCCTTCGAAGGCAGCTCTCTATCCCCAGGTGCATGGAGAGTTTGCTTTATGTCAGCACACATACTCAGAGGCATGACTGCTCTCTGTCCCTTGTAGACCACACCGTCCTCAACTGCAAGTTCGTCACGGAAGTTGAAGTATGCAGAGGTTCCTTCTGGCAGACTCGACTTCTCTCTTGGCCATCCTTTCAGGATTAATCGTGTGAGGCTTTGCAGCAGTTGGTCACTTCGGGACTGTTCCTTGATTGTCTCAAGAGTTTTAGGCCTGATGCCCCGAAAACAGACAACATTGTCTTCCTCTGCAGGTGAGTCACAACCTGTGTCTTTCAAACTTGCTCTTGACATTGCATCTGCCACAACCAGTTCTTTTCCTCGGCAGTACTTGACTGTGAAGTCGTATCTCTGCACTTGCAACAACATGCTTTGTAGTCTCTTAGGTACCTGGTCCAGGGCTTTCGTTGTGATGCTCTGCAGCGGCTCGTGGTCAGAGATCACAGTGGTATGTTTGCCAAAGGTATACTGGTGGAACCTGTTTAGAGCAAAGCAGATGGCCAACATATCTTTCTCTATCTGGGAATGCTTGGTCTCAGTTACTGTCGGAGCTCGGCTGGCATAGCAGATTGGAGAGCCCTCTTGTAGCAGCACAGCTCCCAAGCCTTTCTTGCTGGCGTCACACTGTATTGAGAGGCCCTTGTGAGGGTCATAGAACTTGAGGACCGGCAGAACACTGTATTGAGAGTCCCTTGTGAGGGTCATAGAACTTGAGGACCGGCATAGAGGACAGAAGTTCTTTCACTTTGTTGAATGCTCTGTCTTGCTCATCAGTCCACGCGCACTCTGCATTCTTAGCTGTCAGCCTCCTGAGTGGCTTCAGGATGTCGGACATACCTGGCACAAAACTTGCCAGATAGTTCACCATTCCACAAAACCGCAGGACTCCACTCACGTCTGAAGGTGCATCCATGTTGACAATGGCTTTGACCTTGTTGGGGTCGATCTCCAATCCACGTGATGTGAGCTTGTGACCCATGAAAGCAATTGCTTCAGAGTTCAGTTCAAACTTGGACTTTTTAATGCGAATGCCTTGTTCACGACATCTCTGCATGAGACTGTGAAGGTTCTTGCCGTGGTTCTTCTGTGCAACGTTTTTGTTGGGGCCCTTTCCGTACACTATGATGTCGTCCGCCACTCAGGTGACGCTTTCTAGGCCGTCCAACACAGTCTGCAGCCGCTTTTGAAAGATTTCGCTGCTAGCTGTTAAACCAAAGGGGTGGGCAAAGCCACTTGTGTCGTCCGAATGGCGTTTGAAAGGTCGTGAGCAGGCTAGACTCCGGGTCAAGCATGTAGTGCCAGTATAGGTTGCGCAGGTCAAGCTTGGAGAATACTTTCGCTTTTGTCAGTTCTGTCAACACATCCTCCAGGATTAGCAACGGGTGTCGTTCCCTCCTGAGAGCTTAGTTGAGTGCTTGTGGAGCGATGCAAATCTGCAGCTCACCGTCTTTCTTGGTGGCAACAACCATGCGACTGACCCACTGTGTAAGTTAATTAACCTTGGCGATGATTTTCTTTGCCGTTAGTTCCATAAGCAGCCTCTGTAGCTTCTGTTTGATGCTCTCAGGTACTCTGCAGGCAGTCGACGTCCGAGGTTCAATCGACAGTTTGACTTTCAGGTGTACTTGACCAGGAAAGCATTCTTGTTTGTCTCCCAAGACATCTGGGTACTTGCTCATCAGCAGCTCATGCTGCGACATCGTCTTGTTCTGGACAGTTGGGACAAGATCGTAGTTGACACTGATCAGTTGCATTTTTTCAGAAGTTTCTTTTCCTAGCAGTCGTGCAAAGTGCTTGTCCAAAACACAGAAGAAGTACTCAATCTAGTACTTCTTCTGTGTCGTTGGATTTCTGAGATGGAGTCTGCACTTGCTTTTTGGAACAATGGTTGTTCCATTGTGCATCTTCAGGTGCGAGGGAGCTTCTTCAAGCTTCTTGTTTCGCACAAACTTTTCAGGAATCACATTCACAGATGCTTTGCTGTTGACCTGGAATCTGATCTTCTCACCGTTGTCTCTCATCTCAAGCACAACTAAGATGTCGTCCTTCTTCTTCTGCAGAGAGAGGACTTCCTCAGAGCTTGAGTCGCTATCGCTCTGACGCTGGCTCTCGACTTGTATTGCTTAGCAAAGTGATTTTTCTTTCCGCACTTGCTACATTCTTTGCCCCATGCAGGGCATGCAGTTTTGTTGAAAACGTGAGTCTTTCCACAGTACCTGCTCGTTTTGTTGGGTGATGGCTTCACTGCGTGCTGCTTAAGTTTGGTTGTCTCATGGCGTGTCTGTCTCTTGCTTGGTCATGCTGGGATCCTGCCTGAATACTTTGAGCCGATTCGCCAACATTTTACGCATTGAGGCATACCTTTGCGACAGTCTCCAGCGTTGATTCCTCCAGTTCCAACAGTTTCATGCGGACGTCTTCGTTAATGACCCCAAAAATGACTTGGTCGCGGATCATCCTGTCTCGCTGCCCTTTGTAGTTGCAGTCTTTCGCCTTCGCCTTGAGATCTGGGAGGGACGTATGCATCGAAGGCTTCACCTGGCTCTTGCTTCCTGCACCGCAATAGGTATCGGGCGTATACTTCGTTTCTTCTGGGTGCGAAGCAGTTGTCAAACTTCTCCACCACAACGCTGAGCACTTTTCCCAATTCTGGAACGGTCGCTGTCGGCTCGCCGTAGTCCAACGTGTTGTACATGTCGATGACGCTTGATTTGCGACCAAGTCATTTTTGGGATCAACAATGAAGAGGTTCGCATGAAACTGTTGAAACTGGAGGACCCAACGCCAGAGACTGTCGCAAAGGTATGCCTCGTGCACAAAACGTCAGCGAATCAGCTCAAGGCATTCATGCAGGATCCCACTTCTGACACCATGTTTCGTGTCCCTTTTTGTAGGAGACCTAAGTACCGTATTTGCCCGAATATAATGCGACCACGAATATAACGCGAGGGCAAGTTTTGATGCCCTCAAAAAGAAAAAAAATATTATTACTATTATAACGCGAACCGAGGCCACGTCAGTGAAAAGTCAATGGAAATAGAAGAAATATCAGTTTATGTTTTGACTGCACTCATCCTCACTGCTCAGGTCCTTCCGTTTACAATCCACTTGGCAACTACGCAGATAAGCAGCAGCACGGCACCGCTTGTCTGGTAGTTCCTTTTCTTCGACGTGAGCTCCTCGGCAGCTTACAATCCAAACAAGGCACGAAGCAGAAGCACCAACACACAAACACCAGACCACTCTGGAGGAGAAATTAAAAAAATGCGCAGGCAGAAAAAAGATTGCTGAACCCGATACACGACCATACTTCTTGTTCTGGTCCCTCTGCATAAACAAAAGCCTTGCGTTGCACGATTGCGTAAACGCGGACAGTGGTCTTGGCTTGGCTTGTGTTGACTTGGCCTGGCTTGGCTTGGCTCGAATTGGCCAGTGCCCGCATTTCCGCATGGCGCGCGCGCGCTGCGTTTTTGCGGCATGCGCGTTGCACAAGCACAAAAGCGATAAAAATGCTTTTTTATGTTTTCTATTTGCCCCTTCACGTGGCCCAATAGCTAATAAATTCCCTTCCACACCCCCCACTTCTTTTCCAATCGGATCTCCTGCATTGAGCAGGAGAGATGGCTTTTTCCTCTGGCTTTCTCCAGACTCGCGCGCCTCGTGGCTGTACTCAATTCCGAATATAACGCGAGGTGCGTTTTGGAGCATGTAATTCCGAAAAAAAACTCGCATTATATCCGTGCAAATACGGTATGTGCACTGAACCGCCATGTTGTATTGTCCGACGATGATGATAGCGCTCAGAAACCAAAGTCAAAACAAAACCATAACATATTGTAACAGGAGCATTAGCACAACCGGACCTAAAGGGGCAATCCCATTTAAGCATCTACCTAGAGTTCCGTAGATTTTTCATGTGCGTGACCAAAAACTTTACGCTTGCACCACCTTCCCCGTATAAAAGATTCGAAGTAAATAACCAAAATAAAGCGTTGACGAACATGCGTGCAAGATGCCATTTGTGTTAGGCTTTTGCTTTAGAACAGTTACTGCAGCAGGTGCCGGCACGTGCAACACCATTCCCTGCATTCCCCTTGATGCTTGGGTAATTTACCTATAGGTCTATTCAGTAGATTACTTATCAATAGGCACCATTTTCAAGATCAGTAGACTCTCAGGTAGATAATAAAGGTTTCTCAAAGATTTGTTGCAGTGACCCGCGTCGGCCATGTCTACGCTCGCACCGTCCTCTCCCGTTCCAAGTGCTTGCGTGCCTAGTTTCCTTTCCTTCCGCTCTCCCGGGGTGGTGGTCCCGTCGCGCGTGTCTAGTTTCTTCCGGCTCCTTGGGGTGGGTCTGTGTTGTGTGCTCAACAGTTTCGCTGGTGCACCTTCACAGAGTGGAATGGCTCAGGATTTCCACATCTCTTAGTGGTTCGAGCAACCCAGTGGGCACGGAGAGAGTCCCTAAGTATCAGTGCGTCATAATTTAACCGTACAACGCGTACAAACCACCTCTTCCTACGGGGACGCCACGTGGTGCCGAATGCGCGCGGCATGTGAAGAATTCGTGACGTCGCTGGTACCTGTCAGTTCTTGCCTTACGACTGGTCAGAGCAGCTAAAAGCTTTTTTTAGTCGAAATACAAAATATAAGTGGCGCAAACCGTTTAAATTATTTATGAAAGTAGTTTTTGTTCGGCATTTTAAATGAGAAAAGAAACAAATGCAGTTTAGGAAGTACGAAAACAAGAAACAACGCGCAATGACCCGTCGACATACTCGCCACCAAGCCGTGGAAGAGGTGGCGCAGGCGCTCCCGCGGATCCTAGCAGACGATGTATGACACCGGTGGCACAATTTGTAAAAAGCGAAAGTATTATAATTGTCTCCTGTGGTCTCGAGCCACAGGAGACCTGCCTTGAACTTCGGCGTCATCGAGCTGGGGCCGAGAGGCTTTGCCAGCACGCTCCGGGCGCTTACAAGAAGTGTCCTCGTACAATACTACTTTCAGCTCCGCACTTCTATCGAGGATTTGGATCTCTGGCTCCGACGGACTTAGTAAAACTTATGCCGGCAAGCGCGGTAGAGGGCTGAAGCAGGCAATGAGCCGTTAACCCGCATGTGGCTGAAGGGGAAGCTACCATCAACGTAAGCCGCAGCCGATTGGCCAGTTGCTTCGCTTCTACCATTGGCCACCCAAGCCAGGACCAGGGACGTCACGAAGGAGATTATTTTTTGCTCGTTTTTGTTATTTTAATTTGCCTTTAACTTTTGTAATAAAGCGAACTAGAAAAGGAAAGTTTCACTAGGTGGCTATGTTCAGTGCGCTCAGGCTTGGTGCAAATTAAGAACCAGTCAAAAAGTCGTTGCAGGGCCCCCTTAAGGTTTGACGAAGTGCGGCGCAGAGAGCGTTTCAAGCGCCACCCACTCTGTTCGTGCTGCGGCTGGAGCTCCGAAGCGTCCGAGGGCCTCCGCCTGGCGCCGGCGTCATCCGGCTGGAGCGCCGCCGCCCTCTCTGGGCTCAGGGTCCAGACCGAGAGGGGGTCGTGCAGCAGCACCTCCACCACCGTCACCAGGGACTCCGCCGAGGCACGCATCACCTCCATCGTGCGCTCGCAGCACCTGCACGGGATCACCCGTCGCTAAACGCTTCAGAGTCACCACACTTCAATCATCTTGCTGTCATTGTCGCCAGTTATCCCAAGCTTAATCTGGAATCGCGGGAAGTGCATACTCCAGGAATGTTAAAATGGTCTGCGACAGACCAAAACAAAGGCAGACAAGCTTTCTTACACCATAACTAAAGCTTAGGAAGTCACATTTTCTAATCTTAGCTACCACCATTGGAAGATGGTGGCGTTTCAGTGCGGCTTCTTTACTCCGTTTGCCCCTAAGCCGAGACTGGTGGAAGCTATGCTCTCAATGCCCCACGTTCTTTTCGTCACCTAACCCAGCTCTCCGCGCAAAGATGGGGCAAGAGCGTGATTGTGTGGCGAAGGATCGACGTACGACCGGTCCAACGCAGTCTCAACTTAGGGGTGAACGGAGCATAGCAGAAGCCTTTCCCATAGACATTGAGCGTAGCAGCTGGCCTTAGTTTATAAATCAATGTTCGCTTCCCGAGCACGGCGCCATACGAAATGTTTAGGGCCACAGTCGGCACTATCCGTTTTCACGCGAGACCTAGAAATTGAGAACACATCCCCTCCGTACACCGCTGAAAACAGCCGCAATCATATCCGCACCAAGATGTCAACTCGATCCACGCCAGCTAGCGAAGAGCAACCCAATAATAAAGATAGAGAAAAATACTTCTCGCGTAGATTTTATCATTTAGTGGCGCTGGTGAATGCCATTTCATAGTGATTCCTGGACCGTCAAACAAGCAACTGCTTCGTAGAGGTAGTATACATTCCAGCACGAATAAACGAAAAACACGGGAATGTATTACCATTGTTGGACACGAACAAATTCGAGCTCCGAGCAACTCCCGCGGCCCGAATGACACGAGAACACATACTGAACAATGCGGGACATAGATACGTTTTCAAATGTCAAGCTGTCAAACTTTTAACCTAGATCGAGGTCGAGAAATGCAGCCGCGGGAAGGCGCGGACGAGATGCAGCAGGTGTGGGCGGCGCTTTGTTACGCGACGTAACGTTTTTTTGTTGTTGTCGATGTAGCTGCCGAAGCGAATCGGCGCACCCCATTTGGGTGTCGCATGCTTCCACACCCGCTCTGCACTAGGCAACAAATGGCGGAACCTGCAAGACGATCAGGAGCGTTGACACTCCAAGTTTGGTGGCTCTAGTCACGGGCAATACATGCCAAGTGGGCGCACCGAGTTCAGTGGGTGCAGGAGGCGCGGGTAAATAGATTGCAGCAATTGCGACGTTAAGTGACGTCCTCGCGTGACTTCATGACGTCGCTCTACACTGTGATGTGACGTCATGTGACACAACAACCCTACATAAAACACGTTGATGTCGGCACTTTCTACGGCTGTTGCCGTAGAAAGTGCCGACATTGGCGTCTTCCCTTAACCATAGACAGCCTGGACATTAATCGAGTAAATACTTAGGTGCATTTGTGGTACGCAGATCCCGACGAGCGCACAATGTCTGAAATGCGTCAATAGGCATTTTACTGCGCCTTCATTTGAGGTCGCCCGATTTCCGCCGTCCAATGCCACCGCCGCTAATTCTAGTCGCCGGTTGCAACCCTGACGGTGGCACAATCGAGGAGACGGAGGTTGCTTTGCAGCCGGCCCATTGACAGAAACCGATCGTGGGTAGGGACAGCAGAACGACGGCGACTCTCGCATGAAGTCACCTTCTTTACCGGTGCTTCCGTGAGCGATCGCTAGAGCCGCGACGAGAAACCATACTGCCGGCTCCTGCAACGCGAACCTCTGGGAGCCGTGGCGCAGTTACGTGCTTTCGACTACCTGGGACGGGCAGCGCGGTAGCCCACCTGCGGAAGGTGCCCTCCACGCCGCAGATGCCCATGCCGTCCACCACGTCCCTCGTGAGCCGGAAGGGCACCGTCTCCGGGGTGTTGAGGGTGCGGCCCTGCTCGAAGGCCACCCCTGGGTGCACGTGGAAAGAGGGAAAGGGTGAAACACCCATTCAAAGGATGACTCAGTTATATCGCAACAAACAAGTTTACATATAAGGAATTTCTTTCCAAGAATACGCGCTAGCGTTCGAAGGACTAAAAGGGGGAGTAATGGACACCGCCGTCCTCCTTTTGGTCCTTGTCTTTGAGAACATCTATTCTTAACGGTACCAACTCGCCCAACAATCGGCACTGTTCGTACAATTTCTTTCTGGACTCCAAATAGCTTCAAGAAAAAAGACTCGAAGTAAAAAGACAATACCTTCACGATCCCATTATCAACCCCGCTGGATGTCTGGGAATGAGTGGGACAAGATGGTTAGCGAACCAATTATCAAAATTCACTAATTCACTTTTTTTATATTCGCCTTAGCTCGCACCTTTCGATGAAGGATTCACGGCCCTTCGTCGAAATAGGCCGTAGCAGTCGTTAGACTTTGCAAAATGGCCTCGGTTCCACGCCACTCAGAAGAGAATGGGAATGTGGGTGAGCAATAAATTTGAAAAGCCGACCTAAATTCAATTTTCGATACTAGCAAGATGGTTTTCGTTGCCTTGGCGTTTGTGTCGGCGCGGCGCAGCGCCGCAGCTTCCGCGACTGACGGCGGCACTGGCGTCCGCAAAGGGCCCCCGAAAGCGCTTCCAGACTCGGAGCGTGGGCTCACCGAGGTCGATGTGGATGAGCTCGGCGGTGTGCTTGTCCACCAGGATGTTGGCGCAGTGCCGGTCTCCCAGCCCCAGGATGTAGCCCACTGGAAAAAAAACAACATGCCGGTCGTGGGCCAGACGACGACGCTCGGGCTCGCTGCGGTCGTGCCGGAGGAACCCGGGGGCCCTGCAGCTCGAGGAGCAGTACGCGAGAATTACCCTCGAACCCAATTACCTCATTTGCCAGACTAAACGCTCGAATCTCGGTAATTCAAAGTCCCTTTATTCAAATTTTTGGTCAATTTGCGGCGGGGGTACGGACTCGACAATTACACGTACAAGTCAGTAGGGAAAAACGCGAGGTAATTTGAAGTTTATCCTCCAGGACTGGTCAATTCGAAGGATTTTTTTTAGGCAAACGAGAACTCCTGCAGCTTTTGAAGCGCGAAAAAGCCTCGTGATTAGGCCGACCAAGCTTAGATTGCACCCACACACACTTTATCGCTTTTATCTACTGCGCATGTGGTCAAGAAAAAGAGGGAACGAGCACCGTATGCCATCAAGTCCGCCAGGCAGTCGAGCCAATTAAACGGCCGAGCCACGCGAAGACACGACGAGCCGAGCCGAGCTGGCGTGCCCGCAGGCGCGTGCATTGTGGCGTCGTTTCCGCGGAAGTTAGAGAAGCCAGCGCGGCCGCACGGCGTGTACGGCCAACGAAGCTTGGTTTGAGGCCTTACCCAACCACACGAGATGCTTTTTCCGCGAAATATATTGCGGTCAACAAACGTACCATGGACTGTAGTCTGCTTTTGGACAGCGACATTGTGCGAGTGATAAGGCCTAAGAACGATGATGTCGCTTTCAATCTCGGGTGCCACCGACGCGATAACTGCTCGCGGCACTAGTATTCAATTTTGCATACTCTTCGGTGAAGAAACTGCTGTGTCCTAAGAAAGGTACGCAATTTATGAAGCATAGTTGATGCCGTGCATCTTCGTTAGCGAAAGACCTCTGCTAGCGCAAGCAAGCAAAAATTAACTTGAGGCGTTTTGCTGTCCCCACGAGCTTGAAATTATCAGGAGTTGAATGTACATGTTTAAAAGTTTAAAAGGAGCACCCCCTTTGGGTGCCTCATTATGATGAGACGAGACACATTTGATGAAAAACTGAGCACCGTAATATCCCCAAGATACCTTGCCTAAAATCGAAAGTAAATCGTGTGAAAATAAGAAGTAAGTTAACTATCGGTATGCGATAAAAAAAGATAAAAAATGCCAGTTTGAGATAGTGTGACCTGCGAAATTGTAATGGCAGGGAGGGGCGATAAACCAAAGAAGACTGCCCTTCCCGCCGTGGCTAACTAACAACATTTCTACCGAGGTCACCACTGGCCAGAACCGGCAATTACCAGAAGTTATCTTTCGGTGTTTCTGAAAAGAATAGCAAAGAAGAAATCATGCTAAAAATAGGGGGCGGGTTATCTTTTGGAGGTATGGCATTTTTCGAGATATTACGGTGTGTTAATTAATGAAGGCTTATGTATGAGACTAGCTTCATGAGCTAAGTAAGATGGCATTTGTCAACATGTAATGTGTACGAAAATTTTTTGTGAGGAAACTAGGCCTCAAATGCGAACTAAGAAAAGAAAAAAATTTATCAGCCTAAAATTGCTTTTTGCGGATTACAGGCGCTTTTGGCAGCTGTGTATAGGTGCCGCCATAAGCGACCTTCATTTTCGTTTCATTCTGTTTGCTTTGCTTCACCATTGGTCGCACAACAAGTTGTTGACCTCTGCAGTGTTTTTGTCTCCCACGAAGGCTTTGTAAAGATTTGTCCCTTTCTTTGGCTGGCCATCTCACCAAAGCAGCAGTCAGTTTTGGTGGCACAAATTTTGCATGCTGGAAAAGCGTCTACACACTCGGTATGGACTAGTCTGGAAAATAGGGTTGTATATATCGAACTTGGCTACTTTTGAATAACCTCCATCGTCACCCTCGCCCCATTTAAAGTTATTCCCATATTGAACAACTTTAAGTATTATTGCTACATTAAACAAACAGAGCAGCTATATTCAACAGATCACACTCCAAAGACCGGTAAGCCACTTTGGAAAATGAATTTCTCTCACTCCAGAAATGATCTGCCTGTGTACTGAGGGAATGGAAACCTCCAGGAAAAGTGCTCTGCGATACTCTGGAAAGAAGGCAGTGGACTCAGCTGCACCACATCAATTGATCAAATAGAAACATTTGACCGGACAAAGAAATTTTTCTCCGATCAAGAAACATATTAGTGGACACAAAAAAAACAACAACATTTGACTGGACAGGATATTTGACAAAGGAAATAAAAATGCGGAAGAATGTCAATGATTATTTTAATATGGAACATTTTCCGGCGTACAAGGCACATTGTTTCCTTTCAAAATTCCATTAAGCATTTCATACACCAGTACTGCAACTTACATGATTTTTTTCTTTTCTAAGTATGAATCTTAACCCCTCGACGGTCGTAGCTGTACATGCGGCAATTGCACATTTGGAAGTGCTTGCCTAAAAGCATAACTGTCACTACCGTGGGAGGTGTTGCTATTTGTTACGTCTTTGGCAAACTATAATCATTATATTTGCACGGTATCTAGTTCTTCCGGGGCCATTTATAGTTTTCAAGTTAGACGCTCCACGCACGTGATGCTCACTTCACACACCAGCGCAGCTCTGACACTGGCAGTTCCGATTCAAACTTCCAACGCTTTTCGTTCAAAATTAAATTCGGAGGATGAGAGCTCATCATCCGACCGAGCAGCTCTGAAAGGTATCTCCGGTTAGGAATTCGAAGCCGCTGGAATGGCGCGGAAGTGGACGTGCCAAAATAAAACCCAATAAAAGAAAGGTGACAACTTTTTGCCTTCAATATTTTCATTCTATGCTTCTAAACCTAAACAGCTTGCAAACACTCTTGCGCTCCCGCTAGATAATTAAAAAAAATCTAAGCATCGACGCTGAAAGATGTGGGCCGTGTTGAGATTTATGCCAAAGGAGGAACGGCGCCTGCCATCGACCCGCTTTTCCGGTGGTCCGAAGATTGCCCGGAGCGTGGGTCCACGGGTCCAGCGACTCTGTGCACCATACTTCGCAACGCTCCATCACTAACGTAAGTGCAACTTGTAGAGTGGAAAATATGTTAAGTCGTTTGTTTGCAATAGGAATGCAACATAGACATGTGGCAAATATTGTTTCCTTTCCACATTAAAATATGCATTACAGTCGAATCTCATCAATTCAAACTCTTTTAATTCAAACTAATATGCACGTCCCATCATATGCGTCTCTATAGGAGGAAACTCCCGGTAATTCAAACTTTGCTTTCTTCAAACAAATTTTCGGTTCCCCTCGAGTTTGAATTAACAAGATTCGATTGCATTTCAAACTAATTCGCATTTTTGTCATTATATAGATTAGGCATCCCCTTTGTTCTCGTAGCTGTCTAGTCATCCATGCACTAATCTTGCAGTCTAAAGGCCGGTCAAACCAGTAACGTTTGTTTATGTTGCGTTATGTTACGAGAGGTTTCATCAGCTTACGTCGAGTGACCAGGGAATCCACTCTTTGTACAAGGCGTGGCAGCCAATACAGGGAGTACCTTTGCACGCGGTATACGAAGCCCGGGTGTTCTGGTAACTCACAAAGTATTGTAAAAAATTGTAAGTAAATGCCCAGCGCGAATGGGCCTTGTCGGTCTGGGGAAGCACCCACTTTCGTAATGATTGGCAGTTATATCGCGTTTCGCGTCAGCTTTCGGAGGGCAACCGACGTTGAAGGTCACTCGAGGTGACGCGTGGCGGCAAAATCTGAATTTGGTTGTCCCATGTTTTCTGCGTCTTCCCGAGAAAGAAGGCCAAAACCAAATGACCGAGCCTATCGCGCTAACCCAGGCGCACACTTATGTCGTGGCTCCTAGGACTCCGGTGCAAAGCGGTCAAGCTTGATGTACGTGTGCTGGTGAGATGCGGCACGAGGGCATGCGGCAGACACGATAATGGAGTGACCTTGTCTGGAGAATCTGGTTCTGTCTTATTGCAGCAGCTGCCATCCTACAATTTGGCAATGTTTTCTCGTGACTTTTAGCTCCCGACATTGTCGACATTGTCTAAAAATGTAGATGACGTCGGCGATCAACTTGCCAGCGCATCAACTGGCCAGCGCGGTTGACGAGCAAGTTCTATCCTTGTTAATTTAAATTGCAGCATATGCTACGAGCCAATGGACCAACCACACAGTTTCAAAGCATGACACCTTGGCATTCCTCCACCTTCCAGAGATGTCCTCTCATCGGCTAAAGCAATCGAGTACAGCAAATGTCCCGTGACTTGCGCTTTTAGCTTGCGTTTTCTTGGTTGCGTGTGCTCGAGCCTTCGACTGTACTCCGACCCAAGATAAAACAAACTATACGGCGAGTAGAGACACTGCGAAATACATGTTTGTATCATTTGCCTCTCCTCCTACTTCTTCAAATATTAGAGCCGACCGACGATAAAATATTTTATTTAATTTTTTGCTTCGCCGAAGCCCAGCTTGGAGCAAATGTGGAGCAACTCTAAGCAAAAAGGGCGCTTCGGCGTAGAATGCAGTGGGCTTTCGTTTTTATTAGTGGTTTCAAGTGTGTGAATGCTAGGATCTACCGTAGAATACCGGGCATCCGCCCATTCCACAAAAGCGCCCATTCCCAAATTTGCAAGATCTGAGAAAATATGCACTGTAGATTCATATGGAAAATTGATGACCGGACGAAGTGCCCATCCCCCATTATTTTTTTGCGATCTATCTCTAAATTTTGAGTGGGCGCTTGCCCGGTATTTTACGGTACTTCTTTCTGAATTTCAGTGTACAGTCGAGACCGGTTATAGCGAAGTCGGTTATAACGAAATAGCGGCTACAGCGAAGCGATCACGATTTACCATTCCCTTTTGCACTTTGTGTAATTGAAGTCGGTTATAACGAAATAGCAGATATAGCGAAATGATTTCCAATTCCCGTTGACTTCGTTATATCCGGTTTCGACAGTATTCCAGAATAAAATACTGTCAGAAAAAGACAATAGCGCAACTGAGGAAACCAAGAAAGTCTGTTAGATATTCGAAAGATCACCAAAGACAAGAGTTTACTACTATGTATGCGAAGTCAAAATGGAGAAGGATATGTACATGGGAGAGTTGGTTCTACATTGTAGAGAATAAAAGCACCCAAAAACACGGAGGACAAATAGAAGGACGACGCACACCGAAGCTCTGTGGTGTACGTCGTCCTTCTACTTGTCCTTTTGTTTCTTGGCGCTATTATTCTCAAAACTGAGACTTTCTGGACATCCATCACAGGGAACGGATACCCGTTTCGAGAATGGAAGGCAACAGAAGAGCATGTTTTTGGGAATAAGCAGTGACATCAGTTATGTGCAGAGAACTTTTCAGTCAACCCCAAGACCAGAAAAGCAAGAATCTAGCGGCGTGCAGCGAAGCCGAGAGGGGGGGACTCCACGTACCGATGGAGCCCGTGGCCACGCTGCGCACGTACGCCCGACGGCGCTCAAACCACCGGACGGGCTCCGGGAAGTTCTCGAAAAGAAGTAGCGGAACACCGGGTGGAAGTGGCGGCAGACCTCCCGGTACGTGCTCAACCGCTCCTCGGGAGGGCTCTTGGTCGCCAACTGCACCAAGGAAACATGCCCTCTCTCCAGCGACAACCGACGACGGGCTGTTCTTGAAAGAGCAACACTACGCTCCGACGCCTTCAAAAGCGGGGTTCCCTGTTTTCGGGGTTTATTCTTTTCCCAATTTGAAGCTCTTTTACTTCTCACAGATTCAATGTTCATTTTCACTTCTCATACTGGACAAAAAATTGGCATTGATCGGGGCTCCACGCCGAAGCAAACCGGACACGGCCGTGGGGTTCTGGAACCCATGGGGAACATGCGCGTGGCCAAAATACTGTCCCGGTACCGATAAGAGAAGCCGAGATAAGGGATGCGGTTCCTGGGGTCCCATTTTGGTCAAGGCGAGAGCCAAGCGTTCTCGGCCTCCCATTGGATGACCACGGCTTGTGCGCCGTCGACTGATCAGACATTTCTGACCCATTTGCAAGTTCAAAATCGGGCAAAATCTGGCCAGACCGTCTCACTAACTCCCAAATAGAAAGAAAGGTTGATCGCGGCCTCCGATGTGCTCGAAAATTTCTGTGTCCGTGAATCTACAGTATCTAGGTGAATCTACCGTAGATGTGTTGTGCGTGCCGACGCTTATTTTCGCACCTTTGGAGGGCAAAGGTTTTCTAAGTGTTTCGATACCCACAGCAACATGCAAAAAACACATTATTAAAAAATTGGAAAATTTTGAAAACATAGATATGCAAAAAACAGTCTCCGAAAAAAGTTTATCACCCAAAAAGCACACAGAAGGGAAGCCAATGACGAACGATGTGCCCCCTCGCAGGCGCAGAGCCCCCCTTCGGAGTTCCGCCACCGAATTGATCTAACCATTTTGCTCAAGCCCGCGCGCGCACTGCCAACAGCGCCCAAGGGAGCGGGGCTCCAGCAGGCCCACCTGCATGGCCTTGCGGCACTCCATGAATGTCCAGTCCCGGGGCTGGTAGCGCAAATGTGCCCCAGACCGGGAGTTGAGCAGGAACTCGGCAAAGGGCTGGGTGCCCTTGCACCACTGCACCAGGCCGCTGCGCCTGGACAGGGGAACCACCTGCGAGGCCGGATGGAGTCGCCTGTTACACAACTCGCTGCACAAAAATCACAAATCCACTCTCACTTGAAAGTACCGGGCGTTCAAGAGAAGAAAAGAACTGTGTTTTTCAGCCCGCATGAATAAAAAGTAAAAGAGAAAGACCAAATTTCTCTACGAGTTGACGTCTACCTAAGCCTTATATCATCAAAACAAAAAATAGCATTGTAAGCACATTTAAAATTTATTGCACAAAAAAAAAAATCTTGTCATTAAGAAAAAAAAGTTATATTCTCTTTCTTGTTGCCGAGGCATTTTTGCCGATATAACTGCCTCGTACGTCCATAACGTCAATTCTTGTTTAGACGATACTATTAGGTTTAAGTGGATGTCGGCCCGTAGAGAAATTTGGTGTTTATCTTTTGGTCCAGGTAATGTCACATTCTGAAACTTTTGCTCTATTCATCCCAACAGAGTTTCAGCTGCCTGCAATGCGTAGTTTATACGCGGCGAAAAATTATTTGTCCGTGGAAGAATAAATCTTGACACAAAACTCTGGAGAGCTACCGCCATCGCTCATAGATGGTGGCAACCTTTCCAGCCTTTCCCTTCTGGTTTTCACCAGAATGGAAAGGCTGACCTCCTCCAGGTGTCGTCCTCGGGGACGATGCCCTGAGGACGATGTCCTCTAGGTGTTGTCCTCGAGGTCGTCTTAGAAGTCATCCTTAAGGTTGTCCTAGACGCTGTCCTTGAAGTCGTCCTGGTGTCGTCCTAGACGTCGTCCTCTAGGCATCGTCCTTGAGGTCGTCCAAGAAGTCGTCCTTGAGGTCGTCCCATCATTGTACAGCTCCACTGGTCTTTCTTCTTCACCAGAGTGGAAAGGCTGAAAGTTTTTTCCTTAAAAACACTCGGTATATGTCAGATGCCACGCAGATCCTGTATTTACAAGATCGCAGGCCAATCTATTTTTGCCAAACTGGAGGGAGGACGTCAAGCTACATTAATCGTAGCCGAACCACTCCAGCACAAAGGAAGTCAAAGTGATAGAGGGACCAGAAGCACTGCAGTTTGATTAGAGTACATCCTATCTCCACTGCAGCTCTAATTAAAGATCGTGCCATTCCGGAGGCTCGTTTTAATATACTTTTAGCCCTAGCTCGAATTCTCCCGTGTACGTAGTGGAAGCAAACACAATAAATGCGGCAAAGTCTAAACACGAGAACAGGGCAGTGCTCCCCTCTCCGATCTTTCCAAGGCTGTTCTTTTCAGAAGGGTCCGAGAGCTCATGGGCGACCTGCGTTCGGGGTTTCGTGTCTTCCCCCAGCTGTCTGGTCGTTTGCACTCTATAATCTTGGTGCCTCCGAGGCTGGGTTTAGTGCTTCACATTAGAACTCTGCCAGGCAACCGATGTTGGCTGCGGATTAAAGCGGGTGCTCACGGCCACAAAATCTTTCTTCTCAGAGTCTCTGCCCAGAAAGAAACCAAGCCCTCCCTTCTGCCACGATGTTGCCGAGGTGACGCGACTGGTGCGACGGGGCAGAGCTTGTCAACTACGCATCAGCATCAATTTTCCCCAAGAAAGCGGCTCGGCATCGCCCAGAGCCAAACTATCGGCAAACAATTATGCTTTATTTTTCCCCAAATACTTTCATTTTGACAATTTTTGGCGAATATTTTTTTTCTCCAGATATTAGAATGTTTTCCGGAAATAAATGAATGAATAAGTAAATATCCATGACCTCGCTACAAATTTCATTTCCAAAAGAGGGCTCCAATTCCACTGGAAATATACTACCAGGAATGCAAACCAAACTCGTTTTGCTCTTCCTGGGTTCGTTAGAAATGGGTTCAACCGTATCCCCTCGATGAAGTTCATTTATCAAAAAAAGTGATGAACAGTTTTTGCACATTCTAATTTCAAGTTTTAACTTAGACTAGTTGACGACGCAAATCAGCGCGAAAAGTAAGACACAAAAAGAAGCAGGCAGACAGACCCAGTGAAGGAAATTAATGAGTCGTAGCAGAGTGCAGCCCACATACCTTGTAGGTGCGCACCCTGAGCTTGCCTGCCCCCTTGTGGTGGCCGTCCTGTTGTCGCAGCAGCTGGTTCACCAGCTCAAAGGCCTGCTGCATCACCGCATCCTGCCTCAGGTCGTCCCGACCCTGCGCAGGGCAATGCACTTGTAGCAACAGCCGTGTGCACGTGCTCAGTAGCTCTGGCAACGGAGGAGCACCTTATCTGCTACCTCTGGTTGTTAGAGAAAACTTGAAACAAGATACAAACATGGTCGAAGCCGTTCAAAACCTGGAAAGGAACCTCACAGAAGCGTTAGAGTGGTTCTTGACATTTCGTAATGAGCGCTTCTTTGGGGTCCTGGGGTCCTGGAGAGCTTAAGTTTCTTATTGGCAGGAAGCCACCCTGAAGCTTTTTTCCTTTTCTGGGTATTTAGAAAATGCACAATTGGTTCTACCTTTTACCTTTTTTGAGTTACATTACAATAATTTAGCGGTTACGAGAACAAATCTCGAGTCAGTAGTCATAACAACTGCAAAATCCTGGTGATCTGAAAAATAAAAAACTGTCAGTCTTGCCTATATGCCTATCTACGTTAAAAGTATAGAAATAAACGAGGAGTTCAACAACATGCCGGACAATATATACCAGATCGGCCGGAGGAACAGCTTGGGTGTTTTATCGGCACATAAATTAAACCACGTCCAATACTGCTACCACTTTATTGGAAGGCAGTGCCAACAAAGATGACGGATCTGCAAGCTCCAGCCCAACACATTACCAGACTCTAAAGTTAACGGCAATTTTTTAACCCTCCCGCGGTCGGGTTTCTTTTTCCAAAAGATGCGCCTTTTTGGTCGAGATTTTTTCCCAAAGGAATGGACAACTTCAAGAATCGAAGCAAACTTGGCGGCCAGATGCCACCTGAAGCATCTTGGGGTTGGCAACTAAGTTTCTGTTTCGATTTGCCGACCTCACTGCACAACATCCCTTCACGACCAAACACAGTGCATGCGTTTTCAAACATATGAATTTCCTAAATGAACAGTACTGTAGGTGTTGTCGACCAATATGGATAGAATGCTGGGGCACTTCTTTGGGGGCTCCCGGTGTACTAGAGTTTGTGCGAAGGTAAACGCAGGAAGAAGAAGTGTACTGAGCAGATCACCCTGTTCGAGCACTGAATGTCCAATGCACTCTGGAGTTGTAACCAGGCTGCTAGAAAGCTATGGGATGCGGTCGGCCGTACTCCTGCTCCTCGCTAAGTTTAGGCAGGTCCTTACTGCTGCTGGAAGTCCGTGTCTCAATGGGAGCTCTCACCAAGATGAGTCAGTGCAACGAGAGCGAGCGCTGACTTTATTTTTATGCAGTATCGAAACCGATATCATGCCACTCCTTGCCATGGCCAACCATGTCCCAGAATGCAACGCATGCAGTGCTGCATGCAGGGATTTTTGAAAGTACTGTCGCGCCCGTTTATAGATAACCAAGTCTGTTATAACGAAATAGCGACTATAGCGAAGCGACCACGATTTCCCATTCCCGTTTGCACGTATTCAATGTATTTGTCTCTGTCTCTAGTAAGGGAAATTGAGTGGCTCCCACGGATATAGCAAAGAGACATTTTGCAATAATTTAAAAAATAATCAAATTCGTAAAGTTTACCTGTTTTTAGCGAAGGAAATTGAGCGGCTCCTGCAGATATAGCGAAGTGAACTTTTTGATATAACTTAAAAAGTAATCAAATTTGTGAAGTTTACCGAGTCGCAGACCACCGCACTTCGCAGCTGCGGCCGAGCAGCCACCCTGAACGGGCCGCGTACGATGCTGCAAACGCCAGCGGCGGCAGCCTGTACATCGTCGTCTGCTGTCCGCTCCTTATCTGGGAAGCGGCTTTCCGCGTCACACGCGGAGGAGCGGTCGTGGCATGCCGATAGGGGCATTTGGAGCATTAGCGACAACATACTGATGAAGTGACGGAGATGACAAAGAGAGCCTAGATTTGAGAGGGAACAACTTGAACCATGGAGAGCATTTGCAACTTAAAGGGCCCCTGAAAAGAAAAACAATGTTTTTTTTAAACAGTCTGGTTTGGACATGCCTGTGAAGAAACAAGTTTTCCACAAAACAAAAATTATTTAGGGCAACATTGACGGCGAGAGATTTACTTGAAATTCTGTGCGCAAAGTCCATGACGTCACGGAATGGTCATTCGCTCTTTCGACTTCAGTGTGAAGGCGAAGCCAGATCCACCTCTCCTCCACACGCCCGAAATACCGAGAGAAAACAAGTGAAAGAAGGGGACTACAAACTAAATCGCGTCTCGCACCGTCAATATTGCCCTAAGAAATTTTTTCTTTTTTTGCAACAAATTAATTTTTTGACACACATGTCCTCATCAGACTGTTTAAAAAAACATTTTTTTCTTTTCAGAGGCTTTCTAAAGGGAAGCTGAAACACTTCTTTATAAAAATGAGATAAAGGTTGGTTCTAGCGTAGTTTTATCCCATGAGCTTAAATATCAGAAGCGCTTCAGTTTCCATTTAATGGCAGATGTCTCCTGGGCAGCTTGGTACAAGGGCGCCTGCATTTGGTTGTCGCGTGACCAGCGTAGCAAGGAAACCGGGTGGAGAGGCAAACATGTTTACATACGGTGAACAGTGTTGCCAGATTGGGCTATATATAGCCAAATTGGGCTACATTTTTTTCTAGCTGGCGTCAAAATCTCGTGGTTGGCTATGTTGCTATTTTTTAGCTATTTCTAAGGACGCGGCGAACTTTTGTCAAAACCTCAGGTTCGACGTCAAACTTCGAGGTTCGACTAGTTAATTTTCAAACTTTTTATCAGCTTCGAAAAAATTGTTCCTCTTTTGGCCAGTCGAGAGGAGATAGAGAAAGAAGAAAGGCTTCAAACTTCTACAAACCTCGGGGTTTTCACAATGCGCAGAGAAGCAATGCTTGCAGAGTTCAACTGTTCTTCCCACAGCGCAGTGAAGCAAACCAAGCAGAGAGCGCACTAGAGCAAACCATACAGATAACACTTTTACCAGTCTTCTACCCGGACCTAGACTGAACTCTCCAAATGCTGCTTCGGTGCCCATTGTGAAAATCCCTAGGCCCCCAAGTTTGTAAAATGAGAAGTCCGCAGCTGCACCGCCAAACAATTGACTACCTTCCAGTCGTTGCCCACCCCAAGAAAGGACAAAACAATCAGAAATAGCGTGAACCGGAATGGGGGACACTCATATTCGACACAAAGAAAAAGAGATGGGTGGGATCTTGGTAAGGACCTTAGATATTGGGGTTCTGGTTTTATTTATTTATTTATTTATTCTGCTTAATGTGCTCACAAACAGCTCGAGGCCTTATTAGAAACTCCCAGTGTTCTTACTGTTCTGCTTCTGGGTTCTGTTCTTTTACTGTATGATCATATTTCCCGTGCTTCACAATAAAGCTGTTTTTGTGTGTTTTGTATTTCTGAAAACTTACGAAGAAAGTTTCAGTGTTGTGCAAATTTTCATCCTTCCAAAGTTTTTTTTTTTTTTTTCTTAATTCACAAGTGACATATGTAGACAAAATGTGGTGCATCTGAGGGTTGAAAAAGAGAATGTAACATATTTTTTATGTGTGTGAAAAATTGTCAATAAAAGGCTTAAAAATAATTGTTTTTAGTCTTCGCTATTTTGGCTATCTTTTCTTTACGCCTTTGGCTATATTTGGGCTATACCTCCGAGCCATTTGGCGGTTTTTTGGTTGGACCATCTGGCAACACTGACGGTGAACGCTTTTGACTCCTTGCAGGCTGCAGCTCGTTTTGCCAACACGGCCCACAGACCACGGGACTCAATGGAGCAGAAAAAAGTTTATGCAAAAAAGGTAGATTTTGAAAAATGCCATATATACATCCACCAACATCAAGAGAGTATTCCCAGAAAGTTTCATTAGTTTACACCGGCATAGTTATTTTTTATAATTTATTTTCGGTCAACCGATGCTAAAGAAAAGGGAGAGGTTGGAGCACTATGAATGCGTTTTTCTCCATTCCACTTTTTGGCATAAATTTCAGTTTAGGAAAATTATCATTTGGTAACGGAACAAAAGGAGGACTCACTCATGGCTTTTCCTAACTGGAATTTAATGGGCAATGCAACTGTGGCATTGTTTTTTAGATGCGGAGCATCTCTTGCTCAGGTCTATGTCCCGTGGCGTCGGCGTCGTAGTCCGCAGTCACACTACGCACGCGCAACTCTCCTCCTTCCCTCTCTCCAACAGCTGCGCGTTACTCTCTCCGCTCTCTCTCTCTACCAGCTGCGTGCACTGCGCGTGCGTTCGCTTCTCCTCACACCGCGCGCGCACACGCAACTCTCCTCCTCTAGTCTCCTCTCCTTCAAGTGTGAAAAAAAAATAAACGGCAAGCGGCGAGCGTTTCAAGTTTCTCTGCCGCGAGCCGCGACGAAGGCTCGCGTAGGGGGTAACGCTAGGGCAGTCGGTGGCGCCATCTCTCGACGTCAGCACGCAACTGACTCTTTCCTCGGAACCAACACGATGCTCCGCATCACCCCATGGTTCCCCTCGGGAAGATGGTGTAATTTTTTACTTTGTGGATGTCTTTTATGAAAGACGTTAAGATTTCGTCGACGACATAAAAGGCAAAGATTGTTGACTGCGATGCTAGCATAAAATGAACTACTTTTTGGAAATTTTGTTTTCACAGTTGCACTCTCCAGGCATTCTGCTGTGTATGTAGTGAAGACAAATGTTGGGTATTAGATTAGTTTTTAAACAATAGTTTTCCTAAACAAAGTCAGTGTATTCCTGATAAAAACGACTATAATATATTTTACAATACATGTACTCAGATAAAACTTTGCACTGCATTCTGCCTTGCAAAGTACATATACTGTAAATTTTATTCATATTAGGCCAAAGGTCCAAAAGTTGACCCTTTTGGGTAGTGTCCCCCTTTAAATCTAGGCTCTTTACACAGACAAAACATGAACTTGAGCGCGAGCTCGATGCCGTGCGTGCTTCTTTGTTCGCTTCGTGTTTTGTGTCGGCGTGCACGCACACGCCTTCCCCGTATAAAAAATTCAAAGCACACAACACAGATTTAAAGTAAATCCGTGTCGTGTGCTAAACAGCTTTGCTGGTCATCCACCTTCAGAGTGGAATGACTCATGATTTTTTTACCGCGGAGCTGTTAAGGGCTAGGTTCCCGAGGATCGTGTCCAGTACAAAACACTTTTCGACAAAAACACCTCTCGACAGCTACCGCCATCTATAAGCGACGGCGGCAAGCACACAACCAGTATGGTTGCCGCCGTCGCTCGTGCCGCCGTGCACCCTTTCAGGGGAAAGAAGAATGGCTGCGGAAGGAGCGGCGACGCTCGCAGCAGCGCGAATGGGTCCACAACCGCCGCAAAGCCGCTGTCACCTCGACTTCCACTGCGTCCATCGCTTCAAATTCCCTTGCCAAAGAAGAGCACATCGCTCGCCTGGAAAGCCGCCGCCGAGAACAGAACCAGCGATGTAAAGGGCGCCAATGGGCCAACGCAGAGCCGTATATTGGGAGAGTTTGGTCAGTGGGTGTGGCGACGAAGGCGCTGGAGAGGAGAAAAGTAAAGGAAAGGGAGGAGAGCGCCGAAGGAGAGAGAGAGAAAGAAGGGAGCAGAGAGGAGTCGACCGCCATTTTTACGCAACGCTGTCAGAGACTGCACTGTTGAGGCTATGCGTCGTCTGCGACAAGCCGACTTCTTTTCGCCTAAATAAAAGTTTGTGGCCATACAACAAGAAAACTTAATTTCTTAGCTTTTTCACCTACCGAGGAATAACAGTATATCATTTTCTTGCCAGAGCCAGCGATATAAAAGGAAATAATCGAAGGTTAGATGCCGATCCCATGCATTCCGCCGGGAGAATGATTCAAAATGGCGGCCCTCCCCGCTCACCTGGGAGCAGCCGGGAGTTCGCGAGCATGCGCTCATGCCTCTCGCTCTGCGTCGCGGGCTGATTGGCTCACTCGGGAGGAGAGCGTTACGGCGGCGAGATCATAGACTGGCCAAACTCTCCCCATATATGGCTCTGGGCCAACGCCACGGACGACGATCGTGCCACGGAGGCCAAGCGCAAGCGCGAGGACCGGCGACGACTGCACTCCACGCCGGCTGAACAGTTCCCGGGCGCGACGGCGAGGTTCTGGAGGGAGTTCGTGGATTACCCATTTGGCGTCAGGTGTGCCGTGTGCGACCGACTCTGGTTTGCCGGAGACGTTTCTACGATCGGTGGCGTGTCGGACGAAAAATAGCGGGAAACGGGCGCGTGCGCATTGCGGCAGTGTATCGAGTACAGCTCCGCTGGTCTTCCTTCTTCACGAGAGTAGAAAGGCTGAACGTTTTTTTCACATCATTTTTATGGAGTCTAGATATAACAAAGAAGGGGATATAGCGAAGTGGTTCTGATACCCGTTGACTACGTTATTACCGGTCTTGATACTAGTCTATAGTACAAAAAAAAAATCAATACACAGTTTTTTTTTTTTTAGAAAATGATCTATTAAGAGCACGTACAGTGCTTGCAATTTATCCAGGTTGAGAAGCATAGAATGGAAATATTGAGGGTGCAAAGTTGTCGTCTTTTGTTCAGCTTCATCTCGGCACGTCCACTCCTGCAACATTCCAACAGTTTCAGACTCCGAACCAGAGATACTTTGCAGAGATACTGCACCGGATGACGAGCTCTCATTCTCCAAATTATATTTTGAGAAGAGTTCAAGTCAGAACTGGAAGAACCGGTGCTCCGATTGCAAGTGCCCCGAGAGCAGCCAACATGTGAAACGATCATCTCGTGCGTATCACTTGTGCGGAACGTCTAGTTTCAAAACTATAAACAGCGCCAGCAAAACGAAACACACTGTGAATACAACAATTATAGTTTCTCAAGAAGGTAACTTAGCAGCACCTCCCGGGATCTGCGCAGTTTCCCGCTTAGGTATGCACTTTCAACTGTGTAATCACTGCCGTACATGCACGGTGGCAACCGTCGAAAGGTGAAAGGCTAAAAGTGAGAGCAGCGGCTTTCACTGGTGGCCCACATGAGTCTGCAACTTGACGCTGCGCTCAAATCAAGTAGAAACCTCTAAAAAACTCAAATTTAAAATTTAAAAATTTTTAATTTTCACACAGCTCATTTTGTTGTAATTTTAAACACTTCAATGCAGAAAGTATGGCAGTATCAACCCATTTTTAACTCTGGGTACTTCTTAAGTTAGGTTTCCTCGGGCAACGGTTCCTCGGGCGTCACTGGCTTGCAGTCCAAAAAGGGCCGAGGTTCGTTTCAAGTAGGACCCACCTTGACGAGCTGCTTGTAGGAGTGGCCGTCCTGCCCGACGCATGTGACCACCTTGGGCATGTTGATGCCGCCGCACAGCTGGTAGCGGGGCTCGAACCGCGCAATGCCCCCAATGCCCGAGTAGCAGCAGCTGCGGTCCACCTGCAAACGGGCTCCCCAATGTCAGGCATCTTGCTCTGCGCTGCATTACACAAGATATGTACGGGGCTAGGGAACAAAAATTGTCACCGAAAAGAGTAACCAAAGTGTAACGCAAAAGGGTAAAATGTGCACATTCCCCGTTAAACTTAAGGTCTGGACAAAATGATCCTGGACAAAATGGTCCCGGTCAAAACGGTACCAGACACAATGGTTCCAAGCGCCAAACTGGACAAAATGATCCCGGGTATAGTTGTGGCATATAAGTTGACCCCGAACATAAGTAGATGCCTTTATATTAAGCTCGCCAAAAAAGAAAAATCGCATATAGGTTGACTTTTTTTTCTTTTTAAAGAAGAGAGGAAAGTTTGGGCAAAAGAAACAAACAAACCTTTATTTACAGCACTCTCAGTTAAATCAAAGCACGATGCCAAGAACTTCATCATTGTCAGAACTTCCGAACATGTCATCATCGTTGGAAGCTTCGTCAGCTTCGTCGACATCCTCACAAACTCACAAGGATAGCTCACTTACACTGTTGCCAGTTGCTGAGTGGTGACAAGAAACGAAAGGTGAAGAAGGGCTAAGCGACGAAAGGCCAAAAGGAAGATGTGAGAAACGCCGCGAGCCGCCACAAGCGGCAAGAAGCGAAAGTAACCTCCGCATTTTGTTTTGCTGCGCATCCACAAGGAGGAGGGGGAAGGTGCGAAGCATGGCGCGATTTGGGCCGTTGGGCATGTCACGTCCCCCTCACTACTCTTCCCCTTGCACTGCAAGGGGAGTCCGCAACCGGCGCTGGCCGCGCAAAGGCACGAAACCCAACGCCCGAAAGATGTGTGCGAGCGGTGGCCACAGCAGGCTGCCGGCTGCTGCTTTTATGGCTGTTTTCGTGCACCAAAAGCTTTCTGAAACAAGAAGCGGCACGGCGCTTCGACAACGCCGGCTCGATGACTCGATAGCTCCATGCGCTCGGTAGGGCAGCAAATTTTGATCACGAATGTGGGGCGAAATTTTCTGGTCCCAATTAGAAGTCGACCCTTAATTTTTGACAGCATTTCCGAAAATAAGAAAGGTTGACTTATATTCAAATAAATACGGTAGTTTGCTTCCACTTCGGAGGTTAGTCTCGATGCAGACTGAAAATATAGAACAAAAAGTGCAACTAAACATGTAAGTTATGAAACATTAACCACTTTATAATGTTTTGTATACTATTCTATCTAAACCACACTCCATGCCAGTAGCTGAGTCAAGGAGAAGAAAAGCCAGGCTATAGAAATACTATACGAGTACATACCGTAAAATCCCATAAGGACACCCTCCCCCGAGAAATGCCCATCCCGTTTTTCTGCCTAAATACCTTAAACTCTCACTTGAGCGAACTTGAACAGACCCAAGGAAATAGTTCACTTAACTAAGTTCACTAAACTGAATATATTCACCAGAATAAGGAACAACATAGGGCACAGCATACATAGAGTCAAAAGTGTGAAATGCAATTTATGGAGTCACATACATCGATATATACAAAGTGCATAACAGTTACAATGCTGCCTTTCTCATTTTGAAAAAAAATCTAATTTTCTTCGCACGGCGGCAAGCACACAACCAGTATGGATTGCCGCCGTCGCTTGTAAATGGCGCCAACCTTTCCAACTATCATAGAAGAATGGATAGTTGGATGATTCGCGCATGAAGTAACAAAGTTGTCCAGAGAGTCAAAGTTTCTTTGCACTTCCTCCAGCACAGCTTGTTGCGGTGACGAAGCGCATACCGCAACGACATCGTCGAACGGGCTCGAAATGTCCCGTGCAGAGTCATTTCCTGTTGGGACTGAACGCAGTTTCTCCTTCAAGCTTCGACTTTGCTTCACTGTTGTTGGCAACGTTGACGGTGGAATTCCGTAGTCCTTCGCAACGTCCACTTGCCTTGACCATTGTCCAGACGCTGAAGGATTTTGAGCTTGTCTGATAGAGACAACCGCTTCCGTTTCGTCGCACTCATTATGAAAGTGGGGGCACAAACTGCCGTCGTTACCCAACACTAAGATGGACGAACGGAACCAATGACGAAGAAAAAACAGACACACCACGTGGTTTGTTTTCCTCTACTGCACCGCTGCTTTGCCTCGGCGTCGCTGTAAACGCCAGCGATGATACGTCGCCGCTGCAGGGGCAGGCATCGGCTACGCCAGCACTGCAGAGCACCAAACTTTGTTGAACCGATTGCAGAAATAATCCTGGGTGCGCCAATCAAGTTCGCTGAACTGAAATATTCACTATTACGAAATTCGTTTTCGTTTAACTGAAACATTTTTGCGTAGAATGCATAGAAAACCGCTCGGTGATTTTTTTTAAGTTCGTTATTCTGAAATATTTGTTAAACCGACGTTCGCTCAAGTGAGAGTTTACAGTATTCGTAACATAAAAATTCAAAACATCGCCCGCCCACTCCCGTTTCCCGTCAAACGTCACGCTATGTCCGACGGGAATTGAATCAACCGCACAATCTGTGGTACCGGTACAGCTGACAAGCGAGTTTGTAGTGCGTTCCCGTGCTTTTGTCCAAATCTGCGCGCGCAATATCGGTTCCCGTGACATGTGAGTTATACATGATGATTGAAAACCTGAGACTGTGGTTTGAAAAACGGAAACTTGTGAAGTAGGAAGAAAAAGGGACAGACAACGTCTCAAACTCCGGCTAAAAACTATATTGCCGCTACGCCTTATATACACTTCCCCCGAAGGTCGCCACCACCACAACGGTTGATCAGTGAACTACAAACAGTGCACCGGAACGACAATACATACACCACACCGCAAACAATGCATAAAAAAAATCATTATACAAACAGAAACACAAGGTCGTCGCCACGCGCCCGGAAGGACTTCGACGCGGACAATGTCACCAGCACTTGGACACACACAAAGGCCGTCTGTAACTTACCCCCCTTTCCACTGGGCCATTAATCACACACAGTCGCCAACAATGCCCCGCATTACTATCCCGAACCCAACAAGGCAAACAACTTTGCAAAGCAGCCCCCTCCCCTTTTACGTTCACCCCACACTAGGTCTTTACAGTCGAAGAAACTTTTAGATGCGGAGCATCTCTTGCTCGGGTCTATGTCCCGCGGCCTTGTAGTCCGCACCCACACTACGCACGCGCAACTCTCCTCCTTCCCTCTCTCCAACAGCTGCGCGTTACTCTCTCCGCTCTCTCTCTCTACCAGCTGCGTGCACTGCGCGTGCGTTCGCTTCTGACTCACACCGCGCGCGCACGCGCAACTCTCCTCTCTAGTCTCCTCTCCTTCAAGTGTGAAAAAAAATAAACGGCGAGCGGCGGGCGTTCCAAGTTTCTCTCTGCCGCAAGCCGCGACGAAGGCTCGCGTAGGGGGTAACACGGCGGCGTCCAAAGGCTAGAGCAGTCGGTGGCGCCATCTCTCGACGTCAGCACGCAACTGACTCTTTCCTCGGAACCAACACGATGCTCCGCATCACCCCGTGGTTCCCCTCGGGAAGATGGTGTAATTTTATTTTTTTCACTCACTTCCGATTTGCAGTGACGCTTGGCTAATGCAATTCCCCGATGTTTTTATGCGAACAGTTTCTCGCACAACACGTCTCATCTCCTCACGCTCTTATGTGTACGATTTCTGTCTCGACCAGTTCGCTGCATGCATTGCATTCCTGGAGATGCCTCGCTAGTTCAGAGTTTGAAGCATTAATCCTTAGGTACATTCCGTTTATGTTCTGTCAACCTATCGTTAATGAACCTTGCAGTCTGACCAACATATTTAAAGCCGCATTCCAAAGGCATTTCATACACTACCTCCACTGACACATGAAACAGATCTGTCGCGATCCACTTTTTTTACATTCTTTTTGTCCTGCCTCAAAAGGAGTCAGCTTAGCTAATTTGAAATCACATGTGAAAACAGTGTTAACCCCAAATCTCTCTGCACATGCCTTCAAGTTATGCGAAATGGGTTGAAAATATGGGATGGCAGCCTGTCGGTTCTTGACACTCCGCTTATCTTGCTTATCTTTGATCTGCAGAGCAAGCTGCCGTTTCATGAAGGTCTCTTGATAGCCGGCCCTCTCCGGTCTTCCCAATTGTCTTTTTAAATACTGCTCCATGTTATGAATGCATGACCTTTGTAGAGCGTTCTGGGTCAGAGATTTCCCTACCCCTGCCTTTACAATTTTAGAATGACAACTTTGGTTCGATAAGACGGGTTTCGGCGCCTGCTTCCCATATTCCCAACACAGCCCACTGCCCACATGAATGCGTAAGTCCAAAAATTGAATGACATTCTCCTCCGGCTTTTCCACAGTGAAACGCAGTTCCGGGGCTGCTGAACTTATTACATTTTGTAGAGAATCCGAAAGGTTATCTTGAAAAGTGCACACAATTATATCATCTACATATCTTCGAACAAAACCTACATCTGGGGGCAACTCTCTCATCTTTTCAACCACAACTCTGTCTAGGGTGTTGAGATAAAACTCGGCCAAAAGCGGCACGACCGACGAGCCTATACAGACACCCTCCTGCTGTACGTACATCCGTTAATCATACTCAATAATCGTTGACTGCAGGTATCGATCCAGAACTATGAGAAAACCATCTACCGACACTCCCGACTCTGACTGAAATTTCACTAGATTTAGCTCCAACAGTTCCTTCACCGCCGACATCAGTCTTTTCTTTTCAAGAGAATAATATAGATCCTTTATGTCCATTGATAAAACTGAACACTTTCTACCGTGATTGCTATTCATGACCTCGACAAGCTCTCCTGAATTTCTTAAGGAAAGAGAATGATCCAAGGAGATTAACCCTAACCCCCGTTGGAGAAAAGAGACAATCTTCTGCCAAGTGCCAATTTCATTTATAACAACTCGGAGAGGCATGTCAACCTTGTGGTCGTTTAAAAAGAATTTCAAACATAGAGTCGTCTTGGATTGGGCCATGACGCGGGAACAAAATGTGAGTTGTTCCCGCGTGTATACAGTCAAACCCGTTTATAACGAAAAACTCCAGAGACGGATTTTATTTTGGTATATCCAGTAATTCACTATATATCAAAACCGGGCCCAGCGCAAATTTTGAGGTTGGGTCTTGTAATGAACAATTATTTTCTAGACACTATGGAAAACATGCGTTAATCCATTCTTCAGCGGATCGCAAAGAACATTTATGACCCGCGAAAACGTAACCACTAACACTTTAGGCGGGCTAACAGCTGGAACAAAAAATAGCTTTACAACTCTTTTCTTCTGCGAGGATGTTTACAGAATTGGAGCAACCTGGTACGCACAAAAAGAAAAAATATTTTACCATTCTAGCTGACCACGAAGCTTTTTTGTCTGGGCTTAGATCCACGATCTGCAGTATGACAATCATGACCTTGAATGAAATGGAATTTTGCTCCCGTGAAGCCAGAGTCCAAACAAAACCAGCAGAACCGTACAGAGACGGAAAAAGAGACCGCACAGAGCAGTCAAACTGCAGCGAGGATTGCTGGTTGCACACAAACACCGCAAATGCCCCATGACAGCAGGCAGAGGTTCAATGGTCGCAAAAATCTGTACTTTGTGCCAAGGAATCTTTTCTAGCTTGTCAAAGAACGACAAAGATGGCTGCCATTTCCTGCGTGAACCGGATTAGCATGCGATACTCAAACAAAAAAGAGAGCTAACAAACAAAACATAGCAAGCGGTGGCTAGCAAGCACCCCCTTGAGGTCTCTGAAATTACGCAATCGTAGAGCACTTGGCGAGGAGAAAAACAAACTTCGAGTGGAGACTGTTCCAAACAGTGAGTCCCAACCTTGCCTTTTATTTTTCAGGGGCGAAGCTCTTTGGGGTCTAGCCTTGTCCGTCCGTTTGGACGGCGTCCGTGCTCACATAAAAAGAAAAATGTTTGCGCAGTCGACAGGACTCGAACCTGTGCGGGGAGACCCCAATGGATTTCTAGTCCATCACCTTAACCACTCGGCCACGACTGCGGGACGAGTAGGGGCTCTCAGATGTGGTAGTAACTCAAGAGCTGGGGTTTCTGTCATGGATGAAACGTTGCATGTAGCCGCTCAACATCTATACAGGAGAGGGCGCTGCGGTCAAACGCGTATATAATCGCGTTAAACTTTTGCACGCATTGGCTCAACGTTTATAGACGAGAGGGCGCTGCGGTCATATTTAATGCGTATATAACCACGTTCCATACCACACATTCTCTTTCTGACATGGACCATTGACTTAAGCGGTGGAGATGCGTTCCCACTAGGGGTGTGCGAATATTCGAAACTTCGAATACTTCGCGAATAATGCTTGCTATTCGATTCGATTTGCTTCGAACTTTCGCTGTTCGAAGTATTCGAGTTCTTCGAATACTTTGAAAAATACAAATAACGCGGAACTCGCCGATTAGTGTCAACTCGTGGTCGAGTTCCCTGTCTTGATTTTAGACTGCGCAATATGGTTTCGAGCTTGGCGAACCCAAATAGCCAACCCAAGTTCCTTTTCCTTGTATGATGCACTGGAAAGTTATTTGCAATAACGCGATCTGTCCTCTGCTTGCCATTATGTCTGGATTCCGGAGTTGGCTGAAGTGGTCGTGGACGCAAACGCTGCGATAGATTTGATGAAGTTTGCAACGGCATCGTGCATCGTCGAAGCACAAATGCGACGGACCATTCTCACTTTTATGGATTCGGATATGGATTTACGGCTTACCTAGGCTATCGGCGATATCTGGCTCGTGTTATTTTCCGCTTGATTTTCCGGTTCATCAGTTTGCCGGTATTCCTTTTGTTATTTATTTCTACCCGTTTTCACTGATAAAAATAAAACTTGCTCCCTCCGAAAAAAAAAAAAGACAATGTATTTTTAATTAATTTATTTTTTGTGTCGCCCTCTATCGGCAGATCTCTTGCACACGGAAAGAGGTGGCGCAAAGTCAGGGCGTCTGTGCAGCGCAATCGCACGATCATCTCCAAAACGAATTAAATTGTGTGTACCATAGCTGTGGATGAGAAATTTAGCCATTGCAGTACAACTGGTACAACCGCTAGCGTGGGGTTTTTAACGTGCACCAAGCAGTAGTGACACGACCGGACGCCGGTACGATGCTCATCCATATCGAAACGGGCAGGGGTGGGGATTGAGCCCAGGATCTTTGGGTTCTGCAGCGCGAGCTTTCGCTCCACGTGCTCCGAGCTGGTGTGCGCTAGCCCACTCGGTCACCGATCCCCCAGCACGATCTCCAACTCTGCTGTGGCCTGCCGACCCGCCACCGCTTGTGCACTTTCGTTTACGTTCACATAGTTGCGTTCGTCCGCGACGCGATCTCCGACTGCGTTGTGGCTTGTCGACCCGCCTCCACCTGTGTATACCTTCATTTACGTTCTGCACTTCACTCCTTGAATGGTGTTTCACTGACTGATCTTTTATTTCATCTGTTTTCTAGCGGTCACATGTGTGACATTTTTAATGCGAATAGCATTCTTTGGATACTTCACGCACTTTTCGTCTATGTATCTATCTATCTATCTATCTACCTATCTGGCTATCTAACCTCTTACGCCGCGGGTCGATAAATAAATAAAAAGACCGGCGCCGGCTGGGATTCGAACCGTTGACCCTTTGATCAGCAGGCAGACGCGCTAACCACAGAGCTATGAAGGCAGTCATTCAACGCACTCTAAACGGTTGTTTATATCTTAGCCATAGGACGCTGCTTTACAGCGCTGTCACAGCTACCGGTGGCGCGCACCATGCACGAGGGCTCATTCCGCTCTCGTGAGGCTGAGCACGGCCGCTGGCTCACCCTCTCCCGCGCTCGGGAGAGGGTGATGTAGCGGCCGTGCTCAGCTTCACGAGAGCGGAATGAGCCCTCGTGCATGGAACGCGCGCAGCACCGGTAGCTGTGACAGCGCTGTAAAGCGCGTCCTATGGTAAAGATATAAACAACCGTTTAGAGTACCGTTGGTTGAGACTAGCTGAGACGCCAGAAAGTCTGGTCGGTACCATTTTGAGTGTTTGTGCGTATGGCGCGTGCTTTGCTCGCCTTCCTAAGTGACACAAACGCACGTGCTGGGCTGCGGAGATCGTGCGCAGGGCTGTGAAAGTGTCAACAAATTTAGAATCGCCTCAAGAGTGGGCTGGCGTATCTAGAGTGTGCCGGCCACCTGACGAACGCGCATAACTCCGCACCGTTTGATGCTATTCGCATTAACGTAGATAATCATTCCCAAAGGATGGGTTCTGCTGATTTTTAAGGCCTTATCGTTAACACGCTAACAATGTACCTGTGGAAGGTATACGGTCCGTTTGCGACGAAAATGGGTGGTTTCAGTACTTGGCGTCTGCTGCGACTCGCGAGCCTTTTAAGCATGAGAGTGCGATCATTGTCAGTTGGGACACCAAGTGCCACAAAGCACTTTGCGCAACCACCCTTCGGCTTGGTAGAATGAGTGCTTTGAGGAACCTTTTGCATACTATTGCAGTCGCCTCTGTGTTTGACAATGTCAGCAGCCTAATGGTGCTTTTTTTCCAGTAGCACAATATCGCTGTGTATAGCCATTTTTCTTTTACATTTAGGAATTAGAGGAGTGGAATGGTGGAATTCAACCATTCCAGGAGTGGGAATGGGCCCAGTGTCTCCATTCCTAGGAGTCGAAAGGAATGGAATTGTTGGAAACTCAAATTCCCCAGAATGGAATTGGAACGGAATTGGGGTGCAGATTCCGCAACACTGGCATGAAGTGGGCGCGTTACCACGGAGCTACACAGGAGCCTTGGCAATCGCTTTCATTGCCATTTGATAAGTACAGACGCATGTATGGGTCTCGTGTAACGCCTGCTACAAGATGTCACAAAAAAAAATTCAGTTTTTTTTTACCACAGAAATAAACTAGGCATTGCCGAACGCTCATTCTCTGCCCAAGATGTAGCACTAGAGGTCACAACCAGATGTCAAAGTTTTCAGTCCCGATCCGATACCTTGTTCAAAAGTTATATGTGATTTTCTGAAAATTTTCATGGGAAAATGGCGGCCAACGGAGTTTTCTAACACATGGGGCTCTATGGCACCAGAAACCGAAAACGGGCAAAAATGGGCTCCATTTTCCCATTGAAATTTTCAGAAAATCACTTATAACTTTTGAATAAGGTATCGGATCGGGCTGATACTTTGGCATCTGGTTCCAACCTCTAGCGCTACCTTTGGGCGGAGAATAAGCGTTTGGCGATGCCGAGTTTATTTTTGCGGTAAAAAAAACCTCTGTAAATTTTTTTATGTGACACCCTGTAAATTGCCACAGTTGCTGCAACATCGCGATAGAACAGTTTTAATTATTCTTATTTAACTCCAAATGTCATTGTTGAAAATGAAAGCTCTGGCTAGGTGGCGCAAGCCGCATCCACCCATCCAGGCAGAAAATGCGCCTCGAGGAGAGTACCGTAAAATACCGTAAGAACGCCCACCCAAAATGAAGAGATAAATGGTGAAAAACGAGGGGTGGCCTATCTTTGGGAATGTCACAGCAAAACTTTAGCGAAAACTAATGATGAGCACCGGGGCACCTGCTACAAACCATGTGACACGGGAACTGATACTGCAGATCGCGACACAACAAATTTGCGTTTCACAATGCGATAAACACGTGGAAATTTGCTACGAACTCCTGTATCACGGGAAAGGATACCGCAAGTGGCCGACGTAGCAAATTTGCGTTTCACGGAGCGAAGGACTCGCGAAAACACGCTGAAAACTTGCATCTCACGGGAACGAATACCGCAGACCGCCAACGCAGCAGATTCAAGTTCTATGGTGCAACAAACACGCAGGAACCCGCTACAACCTTGCCTATCACGGAAACCGATATCATGCACGCAGATCGCGGACAAAAACGCAGGAATACGCTACAAACTCGCCTTTCACGGAAACAAATACCGCAGATCGCGGACGCAGCAGAATCGCATTTAGCGATGCAATATACACGCGGGAACAACTAGTGCATAACGGGAGCAGATATCACACGCGCAGATTGCAGACAAAAACGTAGGTACCCGCTATGAACTCGCTTCTCAGACATACTGATACCGCAGGTTGCGCCGCTGATGCACGATTCCAGTTGGACATGGTTTGACGTCCTAGGAAATCAGGGGGTGGGCGATGTTTCGGAATTTTTATGTTACAGATATTTAGCCAGAAAAACGGGATGGGCGATCTCTCGGGAGAGGGCATCCTTACGGGATTTTACGGTAAGGTGCAAAGTGGCAGACGCGTGCGTCTTGAAGTCGCCACCTGCTGGCGGCGACGCTGACCGGTCGCGCCGTTCATCACAGGTAGAACAGCGAGGTGCATGCTTGTAAGAACGAAGCCAAGAAACTAAGCAGTCGAGACCCTATGGTGCAAGCACGCGACATTGATGCCCGACGACTTTGCCTCGACGTGTTGCAGTTATTGCGACTGTACCGTAAATAAACGCAAGACTGCGCTTTTTCTTTTTTTGCGCAACCAAGTATCACAATGATTGCGATTTGCAAATCAGCGCAAATAGTACGCAGGGGTGAACGGCACGTGGTGCACCACGCCGCATGGCCGGCGCAGCGGCGTGCCGAGTCTGGGGGTGACGGCACTCGATGCAACAGCCATGCCGGAACGGCCGCTGAAACAGCCTCACTTCCCTCGCATATTGTTTTATCGAGTGTCGAAATCGTGCGACTGTGCTGGAGCGTCAACTACGTTTCTCTGTTTTGACACACATGGTCCGAGCAGCTGAGGTTTCCGGTGGTTGTTTAAGGTCGTTTTTCATCCAAAAGAAACTAAAAGCTGCTCTGCTGGAAACAGATCTAACCTGTCGAAGCGGGTGGTGAGACGGCGGCATCTGAAACGGAGCACAACCTTTTAACTGGGATGGAAAACGAGGACGCTTCCTCCACACAAATTGGGACGCTTTCTGGAGTTAGAGGCGAAGCTCGCGACCTGTGTCGCAGAAATGTGCAGTCGGTCCCTACCCGCGATCTGCGGCGTGATCGCTGAGCAAGCGCATAAGATGCGGTCTCCAAAGTGCGAGATTTCGTTGGACGACGCTGACGGCATGCTCTGGGAACGTAGCACCGATGGCGACGAGAATGAGAGCACCGGTGCGGACGAATCGCAGTCGATAGTTGCAGACGGAGAGACAACCACAGGGAGGAGCTTTGGTTGTCTCGCCTAGAGTGTGAGCTTCCCAGCTTCGATGACGCTTTGGCATCCGGTGTGCCTAGCATGCGCATGCACAGTCAAAGCATGCTAAAATGCATCGAGCACGCTCTAGAGGCCGGCCGTTTGAAAAACATGCCCTGCTGTTCTCACCGTGCGAGTGACTACAGCATATAATAAATGATCGCTGTAAGATACGTTGTAAGCGGGATTTCTTTTTAGCTTTGCTGACATGCAATGGGGGGATCGACTTACAATTGTGTAAATATGGCATATGCCAATTCAGGCTTCCCCACTAAATTCAGAGGGAAATGCAATTCAAAGTTCTAGAGTAGAGTAGAATCCATCTGTAAAACAAACTCTACGAGACTTACAAAAAAAAAATGTATTTACTCAATTTGAGTATACTGCTTGCTACAGGTTTTACCTTTCTCATCTTTTGGGGATTTTTTAATATTTTATGCACCAAAACCGTGTGAAACGTTTCTCATGCCGCAAGGATGGCTCTTCTGCCAGGAATGCATGCTAAGAATCCCAGTAGTAGTAATTACTTGAGCATACATGCTCAAATACCATAATTCAAGTTATAATGTTATCATAGGAACTATTCAGTCAATTTGCAGTCACAACCTTGACATTCTTAGGCATCTACTATGCACAATTTCATACTGGGTTTACGACGCTCTCAAAGCTGCCAACTCAAGCCTGTGTCTCGATTTAGCGTTAGACTTGCATGTGCTCTCGTGGAAATGAGATGCTTAGATGAAGGCACGCGCTCCAGTCAGAAGCTTTGACAGTGTCGCGCAGTAAGTAAAAACCTGAGTATACCATAAAATTCTGTAAGAACGCCCACCCCAAATGAAGAGATAAATGGTGAATCACATGGTGTGGGCTGTCTTCAAAGGTGCGACGGCAAAACTTGCTAAAAAAATGCACAATAAAGACCGGGGCACCCACCACAAACCATGTGACAAAGGGTCCTGACACCGCAGATTGCAGATGCAGCAGATTCGCGTTTCATGCGGTGCAATAAACACGCAGGAACCCGCTACGAACTTGAGTCACAGGAACAGATGCCGTGCGTGCAGATTGCGGACAAAAACACAGAAACCAGCTACGAACTCGCTTGTCACACGTACCGGTTTTACAGAATGCGCGTTGATGGGATTCCCGTCAGACAACGTGCAATGTCCGACGGAATTGGGAGGCTGGGTGATGTTTTGGAATTTTTATATTATGGATATCTAGCCAGAAAAACGGGATAAGCGATCTATCGGGGGAGGGGGGGGGGGCGTTCATACGGGATTTTACGGTAGTTGGTTTTAATCCCATCCCAAGGTGAGGTAGACGCTCTTCTTACCTCCACCGTCTGGGTGAGAACAGGCACATGGTCCAGGCATCCCAGCTTCAGCAGGAGGACATCTCGGGGCAAGTTGACCACAGCTGTTCAGAAGAAGCACGCACGGAAGCCGGTTACGCACGCATGACTTCTGCCTTTCTGAAGCCTCATTTGTGGGAAAAATCGCAGTGCGCAATCTAGGGCTCACTTTCTGCCAGAAGTTTTGTGATCATTCACCCTACAGTGAAATGCCCAGAGCTTTTGTTTGTTTTTTCACTTCCAAAAAATAAAGGAACATTTTAACTTTGCCACAGGGCAAGGAAACATGCTTCGCTACCGGAGAGATCGGGATGGACGGTCGATTTCCGCACGATATGCTTGACGCGATCCACACGCGGTCCAAACAGACGACGTGGAGCAAGTTAGCAAACTGCAAGAAGCGAAACTAGAAACTATCCAGCTATCTAGCCTTCGTTTTGCGCGCGCGCGCGGTGGTTAGAAAGGAGGTTCGTGTTGCGTCACTGGAGCGAGGGGGTGAAATCAAAAGGGTGAAAGGCTTGCGGGTGGCTCGATGGGGCTTTCGGAGTTGAGCACAAGCGTGCATGCGTCGGTCGCACCTCGCCAACCTCGCTGCGTTGCAACTCGCTGCGTAGTCATTCGTCTTCGCCTCTCTCTTTGCTTCTCCTCGCCTCTTCGAGCAACCTCCTTGCCCCCGCGAGTGCCGCTTGCGGCTAGCGCCGTTATCTAGTGTCGCACAGGGAAGCGTGCTTGCTGCACCGGTCGGTCGGCGGAAACCGCACTATAACCGGTATTTCCCTTCGCGCGCCTGCATTTTAAGCGGTATGTAATTACATGGAGTCGTATGGGAGGCGAACCGGTGGTTGAAAAAAGCCGCGCTATACCCGGTCCTGCACTGTAAGCGGTTACGTTGTAAGTGGTCTGTACTGTATTTGTAAAACCAAGTGTTCTTGTTCAGTCCCAGAAGAATAGCTTACTTTCTAAGAAAAATGAGGAAGAGGCAGACGAATCCAGTTTTGCAGAATGCGAACAATTAAAAAGTGGGGAAAGCGTTTCTTTTTTTTTAACTTTTACACGGAGGCAGGACATTGCCTCAAAGTTGAGGCAATGTCTAAACGTTTTATTGATAACACTGAATAACAATAACAAAACTAAACGTTTTATTGATAACACGCGCAAACAGATGGGACAAAGACAAAGTCAGGACAATGGAAGACTTAGGACAGGGCAAGTAACAATACCCTATTTGAAAGGTGTTTCTGAATCTATTCGCAGGGCCCTCGCCCCTTTGAATATCCGCACAGCTTTCAAACCCCATCGTAAACTACGTGACCTCATTTCTAAACCTAAAGATTACACCCCCAGAGTCCCAGTGCGGTGTTGTGTATAAAGTGAACTGTCTAGACTGTGACGCATCCTACATTGGTGAGACAGGCCGGAGGCGCTGCACTCGCCTAAACGAACACAAAAGGGACGTGGCGAAGGCCACGCATGCGACAAGAGCTAAGACGGAACTCGTAGACCATTGTTGGAATACAGGTCACAGTTTCGACTTTGATAATGCATCCACTCTGGCGCGTGAACAAAGGTGGGGTCCACGCAGGTTCGTGGAATCATGGTTCATCCGAAGTGACTCATCGGCTTGCAATTCACACCGCGGCCCCCTCCCCGATGTGTACGCGGACTTGCTTAAATAGGACCGTTGAAGTGTTTTTCGCTCATTCCTGCTTGAAGGTTTCACTGATGATGTTTCCCGCATGGGAAACGAAACGTTTGATTAAATTGTTAATTTTGTTATGTCAAGTCGGCGCAGTTTTTTTGATCATTATGAGTCCCGGCTTTTGGAATATTTTTGCATTCAAAGTTGAGTACTACGAACAGAAACAATGTGACCTCCATCTCGGCACCCGACGACTCCTGACCTCCCAAAAAGTATCAAGTCCATCTTAGGCCACATCACCGAAAGAGGTCGTTGTTTACTACGAAGCAAAAGAAAAACGAAACATAATATTGCCGCGTGCGCAGCTGGTCAGGTAGGCAGCGCGCCCATAGCCTAACGGTTACCGTGCTTGCCTTCCACGCAAATAGCCGAGGTTTGATGATAGAACCCTGTTGCTTATTCGAGGTTAGAATGTTCTACGTGCTGAACCTTCTACGCCGATAGTTCGAGAAGCCCACGCCCGTACGTACATAATGGGCTCCGCGTGGCGAGCCGCAGTCAGTCTCGATCCTGCTGTTTTCGCCAACATCGACGCCTGCGGCGATAGGGAGTTTTCGTGAGATCGCGTTTCCTTTTCCGCTAAGCCCTCCGCAACGAAGAAGCCACTACTGCGCCTGCTGCGCCGATGGCGCTTGACTGTAGAGTTCCGGGTATTGTGGCGGGTTGCGGAGAGCGTTGCGGGACGGCCAAAACCATCGACGAAAACTCCCTGATAATAGGGAGTTTTAGAATAGCGCACGCTAAAGCTTTGCGTACGCAAAGAATAGCGTCGTCGCCACTGCGCATGCTCCGAACGCAAATCAGGTTTTGCGCTTTGCGTGCGCAATTTAAGCGTGCGCTATTTCTCGAAAATAGCGTGCATACGCAAAGAGTCTTTGCGCTTCTCCAAGGAGGATTCGTGATGACAAATTGGCTACAGCAAAGACGAGCAGAGTTAAAAAAATGGCGGCTTCCAGGATTATCTCAGCCGCTGCTTTGGCGTCGTCGTGAGTGCGACGTCGGCGGCATCCTCGTGACTGCGATTTTCAATACGGGACGACATTGTACTCAGTTTGGCAACGATCACCGGCAACTTGATGCTTGCGGCGCGCGAACATTTCTCGGCGAAGGTCAGTACACGAGACCTCTCTTGCCGAGGCGACGCATAGCGGACATGTCGGTCAACCGCTGCGTCGCATTCTCATGTTTGAACAAAGCTAAAATGCTACTCTGGACCAAAAAACTTGTTTTGTTTTCTAAAGTTACAGCATTTCCTGTGTGAAATAAAAATTGTTACTGTATCTTGGTGGCATCACAAGCGCAAGATGCTTGGGCTTTTATCGTCAGCGACGGCGAAACGCTATTCTAAAACTCTCTTGCGTCGCGTGCGCTAATACAAGCGCTCAATTTAGCGCTAGTATGCGCTAAAATTGCGTATGTTATTCTAAAACTTCCTAATCTTCTATTTTGTTCGCCCGTTTAGTTTCTTCAATTATTGGTGACAATATCTTTATTATTTGGATGCAAAGAAAACACTGCTACTCAAACATTCCACTTTATCTCAGTTTCGCTTGACATAGAATTGGCTCATTTCGAAAAAAAAACCAAAAACAGTTATTTAACTTTTGATCTCGTAAAAAAGATAATCACATGACCCAAAAAGCGCCCAGTGCCCCTTGACGCTGTTACTTAGTGCTACAGCATTTCCTTATTTCATTGATTTGCGGCGGCGTCTCGTCCGGGCGAACTAAACAAAACAACAACAAATGCGGCGCTCGGGTAAAAGATGCTAGGGCCTTAGTGGCAATTCAGTTTTGCGAAATGATTAACCGGAACACGTAATTTTGAAAATTATCGTTCGATTCATTTTTTTTATAGTTTTGTTACATTTGAACTACGCTTTGATCAGTACGTATACAAGACGCAACGCTATCTAAACTTCTGGTAATTCATTTTTTGGCATTTCGGTAGTACAACATATAGTTATGCAGCTTCCGTGCAATTTAGAAATCGCACACCTACATAGAAGTTAGGGTTGACCGTTGAAATAAAACGAAATCGGGTGCTCTGAGAAAAAAAGCTGGGGCTCAAATGGCTGCTGATTGTATCGCGAACTGGTTAATTTCGTTTTCATTTCGCACAAGGAGATCAAACACTTTTTGGAGTGAGTAGCTCTATTTTTAAAGCACTGCTTCTGCGGGAATGAAAAGTGAGGGGCCGTTCTCTAGGACGCAATGCCATTCTGACTTGTGGTAGATTATTTCGCAACATTATGACACAATGCCATGAAAGGAATGTATGGCATATTTCGTTTTTGTAATGACGATATCAAGAATCTACATGCTATTTGGAAATCGAATCACACGAAAAATCTCGGAGCACGGAATGGCCAAAGAACCAGAGCGTTTGAGGCGTTTTGTTTTGTTTTTCATAGTCCGTTTCTTTTCTTCCTTTTTTAATCTAGTAAGAATGGTACAAAGGGCCCACTTTGCAATGGCTTTGGAAGCCCACACCTCTCCCCAATATCCTCTTTTTAACTACAGAGCAAGAAAACAGCCATTCTCGCAGCTCGCACGGCGGCAGGACGGTGTGGGTGAGTCTGGGGTGTGGAGGTGGGGGTGGGGGGCTTTCAGGGTCAAGCTGTCCGCTGATAACCGGAACAAAAAGACGAGCTTTTTCTTTATTTTTATTTGGAAGTAGCACTATATCGCGCAAGCAGATGGGTGGAAAGGCTTCCCCCAGTGCCATCTGGATTCTGGAAAAGTTCCTATCGGAGATGGAATTCTACTGCTATATCCTCTTAATAGAATGCATTTTGCGTTAAAACCCCCGCGAGGATGCAATTTGGGACACACTGATGAGCTGGAAGCTACTGTTCAGGTGTGCGGGGCGACACACTTTCAAAAAGTGGTTCCGGCAGGGTGCGAGAAAGCTGCCATGAAGGAAGGGAAAATACGTATGGCCTCGGGAGGGATATATTGAGGAGGACGCATCTATCGCAACCTCCGAGTGGCTGGTGTCTCCAGCAAAAACAAATTAAGCGTAAATCACATGCCCCTTGTACGAACTCCAAAATCCACGTGTACGGAAACGAAAGGAATGAGCCAGCCCCATGTTTGCTACAGTCACTCGCAAAGAGGAAATGGCGTCTTTACGACGGCCTCCGGTGCACACTCCACCACGTCCGGCGTGCTTTGGCTAAACACGCTCGAAGAACACGAGACAGCAAGGCGTCGTCCAAGGTGGAAAGCCAATCGTGCTGGAGGCAGGACAACCCAAGCTCCTCCCCGCCATTTCACTTTGTCGACGACTACAGAAGACGCGGAAGTGCCTTGGCAGCCACTTGACGGTCCCGGTTTCCCCCACCCCGCACATTGAGTAGCCCCTTGATGGCCGGCCCTCGAGCCCCGCTCACCGTTGGCCCCCGTCTGGGGAGGGTCCAGGTAGGCCAGCTGGATGTAGGCGTCCATCAGCCGCTCCAGCTGGGGCAGGGTGCGGGCCACCGTGCCCCCGCTTGGCGCAGCCGCGACACCAGCAAGCGCGCTCCTCCACGCGGTCCTGCCGGGGAAGGAGGAGCCCTGCGTTTATGCCGTTGGGGGCGCGAGGACTGCCACATTTTAGCCGGATAGAAATTGCATACTTTAAATAAAGGGAGGTCTCTATGGGAAGATACATTTTCGCACGCATTAATTTGGGCTTTAATAGACGGTCCTACGATCCTCTCTTCCATTAAGTTTTGCATTTGAGCTAATGCAGATTCTAGAAGTGCCAATCCAGATCTTCGTCGCAACTTGTCACCAATTTTGCAAATCCGAGATAATTTTGACACGCAGTTCACCAACACTGATCATTTTTGCGATGATCTGTGCCTTCAGAAACCAGAATTGATGCGTTGTGTTCATTGAATTGCATGTTCGTGCACTTCACCGTGAAGGCCTCCAAGCTGTTGGTAAATGCGAAGAAAATAAACATTGATTGACCGATATTGTAACATTGTCACAAATGACGGGTGACGAATAAATGTAAAGATAACATTTTTTTCATTATTTTTTTTAGCTGAAAAATGAATATTTTGTTAAATTTCTTTTTATAGTAACCAGCAACATGGCATTCCAGTATGCATTCTACCAGAAAAATATGTGGCAATTAACACCATTTCTCAATGATAGATTCATTAAGCAGATTTTATGCAAAGCTACGTTCTGGGAATATAGTAACTCATAAAATTGGTTCACAGGGCTGAAACTTTGCATGCCCTCCTTCTATATGGCTACACACACCGCTTGCAAATATCGCTCCGATTGAGAGAGCGGTTCAAAAGTTGACATTCCGAAGCAGAGAAGGCAATATTTTTTAAAACAATAATGACTCTATCAGACTATTTGTTTCTCAAACATAAAAACACAATTACAGCACGAAAAAAAAATTTTACAACAAACATTTTACACGTTAGTCATCTCTCCAACCAATCAGAGCGCAGAAAGCTACTTAGCTAGCTAAGTACTGGGCAGGGCCTAGAACAGACCTACCTCCACCCAAATTGCATCCAACAAAGCAAATATTGCGTGAAAAAATTAATTTTTTCGTGGAAGAATGAGAAAATCTAATTAGTAAAAAATTAATAAACCCAATCTATGCCCTTAAAAAAAAAAATTTCATTTTAATGTTTATAATGCTTCCAGCATCTCACTTGTTCATTAAGCTCGTGCCTGACAATTCTCTCACAGAAAACGCCGCATAAAACACATTCCACATTAAATGGGCCGCAAGCAACAAAGCAGCCATTATTTCTGCCCTCACAGATGCCGGGAAATCCAGTTCTCTGCAAATGTCTGGCAGCTACGAGTTACCGACGAGAAGAGGCGCAATCCCACCTCTGCGGGTGCCCCGGTCGTCTTGGCCTTCTTGGCTCGGGGAGCGGCCGTGTTGGAGGACTTTCCCGCGGCTTCGGCGTCTTTCTCCGCATTGCAGAGTGCCAGCACCACTGGCAGAGTCTGGTGGGGGTGGTCCCTGACTACCCGCTCAATCAGCTGGGGGACAAAAAAGAGGAAGGGTTGTCCGGACACGTCTGCACTGTCCCCTCATGCTCGCACATGTGTAGCGTAGCTACACATGGCAAGCGTGAGCTTATGCGGTAAGCTTGTGTCGCGTGAGCTTATGCGCACGAAATGAGAGGCGCGATCAAGCGGCTCCGGTGCGGCGTCAGACTTGGCTACTGTGCAACAGAGGCGCACAGCTGGGCACGCGGTGGCGCCAGTGCGTCTGCCGCGGCTATGACGTCACTCCTCTGAAATGCGCAGAACGGCGAGGCGCGCGCGGGGCGGCGGAGCGCGCGGCGGCGGCGGCTTTGGCGCGCCAGCTGTGCGCCATGTGACGTCACTGCTCCTCGCGTTTGCGCAGCACGGCTCATTATGCGAGCCACGCGAAACTGCTCAACCTCAGCCAGTGTAGCTCACGCTACAAAAAGCCTTCTCGGCTCTGCTCTCCGCTGCTCACCGTCTGTGGAGAGAACTGCTGCGCAGTGCGTGTTTGTCGCGTCTGTTTTATTTTCGGTTTCTACTCAGACGAGCATCCTTCTCCCCTTGCCCTCCCCACACTGCCGGTGGCGCCTCTGCCAATTCCTCCTAGATAACAAAGTCGTAGGCTGAATAAGATGGCGTCATCAGAGAAGGCCAAAGCTGGGCACAGGTTGGATACGACGACGATTGCGTCAACGTTTGTCTCAAACTTGATTTGAAGCCGAGTGCTGACGCAGCACTCATTTCCAATCTGTGTCCAGCGTTGGCCTTTCCTGATGACGCAATCTCATTTAGCACTACGGCTTTCTTATCTAGGAGGTGTTGGCTCCGCTCTCCTTGTATGAAGAAGTGGCGGTAGTCAGCGTGTGGCGGTGTGCGGGTCTGCTGAGTACAACGGGCTGCAACCATGTGCGCAGAAAAAATTGCATTGTCATCTTGCGGCACAATCGAGCGGTGGGCAATCAGTCGGAGTTGTGAGTGGCAAAGCCACTGTTGCCCACCGTGGGGAGAACCCTGATAGATACATACCATTTAGTCAAAAGTAAACTGCCAAAAACAAATCCCATACCCCTACTCATCCTGTGCAGGAGGGTCAGTAAGCACACAATCACTCAGCAAGTCGTTTCTATTGTGCACTGCTCCTGTCACTTTGGGACACACGCAGGCCACGATTTCGGTACAGCTTCTCCCGGAGACAGCCGGCACATGTTTCCGCATGTGCCGGGCAAACACCCCAGAAAAATGCAAAACACCCCCCCAAAAAACGACGGAGATTAAAAGCAATAAAGGAAATATATATATTTTTTGTTTTAGCATCATGTGGACGTATCTGACTGAAAAGAAAACAAGCGTAAAAGTGGGGAAGAAAGTGGAAATGCTGTGGTTGCCTGCTTCCGTGGACGGGTGTGTGTCTGTCTGCACCCCGCATGTTTGTCAGCACGCCAACAATTGTTAGAAGTCATAAAACCATTCCCCCCCCACCTCGAAGCACAGACAGCTATCGAGACAATAGTCCTCACGTGTTTCCCGCACCCCCCAGGCTGTCCTCCTCCTATTTTCCTTTAGTTTTCCTGCTTGCTCCCGCAGTCACTGGGAGATTTTGAAGGATGCAGTCGTTTCTCAAGCAAGCTCACTCAAGCGCTTTCGCTACTTGGGAGTCCTCAACAGATTTTCGGGTACATTGTGTAAAAACAATATACGTACGTTGACAAGAACTTTTTGCACTAGTTCCGTGCTAGAAGTTTAGTTAGCACTGGAAGCTAGTTTTGTGCTAGAATATATTTATAACCGCCCTCAGAAAAACAAACAAAAAAACGCTTCGACAGTTGAAAAAATCGGCATATGTCTGCCGGTTTTAGATAGAAACCACAACCAGCCTGTCATCCAAAAAACCGGCCGTGTCGGTCAAAAACTGGACTGGTGGTAACACTAACTATGGCACCTGATATATGTCTTTGGCCGGCGTGTTTACTGTCCCATCCTGACCGTGTGTCGAAAGTGGTCCCGTCGTGCCGTGGAACGTCACAATCCTGGCGGCCGGTCCGCAAGTTTTGGCAAAAAAGACAAGCGAATGCGAACATCGGTGGCGTCGTGGCGTCCTAACTTCTGGCTGCCGAAGCTCCTGTAAGCCGACGAGCCGAAGAGCGACCTACCGTGCAACGAGTGCTTGCCAAATCCACCACCGCTGCCGCTCTACCGCCGGGACCGCGACAGACAACGGCGCGATGCATACGTGACCACTAAACAGTCGGAGACATGTTCCAAGTGCCATACCACCGCAAAACCCCGCGTTCACTCCGTCACATGTTGTAACTCGCAAGAAAAGCGTCACCTGGAAGAGCAGCGTGGCAAAGTCCGACTGCCCCCGGGCCCTGGGGCGGCTCATCCGGGCTGCCAGCTGGTAGATGAGCGGAACAAACTTGTAGCTCTCCAGCTGCATCAGGCCCTCCTGGGAAGAAAGGCAAAGCTGAGACGGCCTTTCGCGGCCAAAGTGGTCCACCTTCCTTGGCAACACCCCCTCATGCCAAACCTTCTGTTGACTCTGAAAGGCCGACAATCTTTGGTTGAATAAACCCCTCAATTTACTTAAAAAAAAGATTTTTCCTAGCTTGATTGTGCTGACAAAGACTGAGGGACATGGATTATGTTCGGCTACCATATGCACAGAGTGTATGGGTTGTGTATCTGCTGTCAGTGCGCGTCGAGTGGTGCTAACATAGTACATCGATGCTAGTGCTACCACACACTTTACATGTGGCAACTCAACACATTCTTTGTTCCCGGGTGTTTGTCAGCATCATCGAGCTGGTGTAAACGTTTTACTTTATAAACCTACTGTTAGCTGTCCGTACGCACCTGACCTGCTCTGCAAGCTCCGTTCGTATAGCATCTGGTTGGGAATCCCTTCGTCCCGAGCTCAATTCGGGAGTATTCTCGCATTCATGTTTTAATAATGGCTCCAGTGGGCTTACGGTAAACTCTCGGCAATTCAAAGTAGTTTCATTAGAATTTTCGGTTAGTTCGAAGTAGGGATGCAGCCGTAACAATTCCACGTACGAGTCTATAAAAAAAAATTGTAGAGACCTTTCACTTCACGTGAAGATGGAGGACCAGAGAAGCTGTTATTTTCACGACGTCTAGGACGATGCCTAGAGGGACGATGCCTAGGACGACCTCAAGTATGACTTCTAGGACGACCTTGAGGGACGAAGCCTAGAGGACAACGTCAAGGACGACCTCAAAAACGACATCTAGGGCAACCTCCAAAGACAACTTCTAGGACGATCTAGAGGAGGACACCTAGGACAACCTCTCCGACGACTTCTAGGACGACCTCGAGGACGACGTCTAGAACGACCTCAAGGACGACTTCTAGGACGACCTCGAAGACGACGTCTAGGACAACCACAAGGGCGACTTCTAGGATGACCTCAAGGACGACGCCTAGGATGACCTCTTGGACGACCTCAGGGACGACTTTTAGGACGACCTCGAAGACGATACCTAGAGATGACAACAAGGGACCAGGCGCATTTTTCCCCAGATCCTTGCGCATAACAGCTTCGCTGTAAAAATGCGTGGAAATTCGAATTGCAACCTTAAGGACCACTTAATTCTAAGGATTTTTTATGTGCTCAAGAATTCCTGCAACTCTGGGAGCATAAAAAAGTAGGGTTGTGCGCGAATATTCGAAATTCGAATAGTAGTTTCGAATAATGCACTATTCGATATTCGCTTCAATAAGAACTGCACAATTCGCGTTTTTCGGAAGTGTTGATTGCGGCGGGTTAGCCCCATTGAGTGCGCGTCTTATCGAGCACCAGTGCACTGCGGCGAAGAAATACCCGCGAAAGCGAGCTCCGCGGGTGCGTCTTCTCTGCATTACATAGGTGCTCGGTAGGAAGCAGACTCAACGGGGTAACCTGCCGCGATGAACACTTGGAAAAGTATGAATATGGCCATCGCTTGCTCGGAAGAAAAGCATACAATCAAAGCGGGATGGTGCACGCGTGCCGTCTGCATTTGAAAATAAATGGAAACTTTCTGAACGTGTATATCTACGTTGTAGTAAAAGTTTCAAAATTAAACTACTGTTATGCAAGACAATACTATGTTAGGCAGAGATGCCCTTGCAGCCTGCATTCATTATGAGCGATTTATTCTCTTTTAACTCGAGATTAAAGAAAGAATACTTTACAAAGCAAGATTTGTATATTTACTCAATTGTGTATAGTTTTCCATCTCTATAGGATTCATTTTATGTCAAACATGTCCTTTACTTGCCATCCCAAGACATCAGACCTTCCTAGTTCACAGTTTATAAATATAGATAGATTAAACTTAGCTTGTAAATGAACAAGTGGAACAACCTTCACAAGTTTAGCTGGGTTTTTATCTAAGCCTTACGTAATGGTAGTGAAAGGTGTGGAAAAACTATTCGATATTCGATTCGAAAATATTCGGCCAAAACCACTATTCACTTCGAATTCGCTCGAACTCAAAATCCACTATTCGCACAAGACTATAAAAAAGTATCAGGATTATGTTGACCAAACTCAAATCGCACCCGAGCACATATTCTTGCTTTTATCTACCGTGTGCGCAGTCAGGAAAAGGGGGAACGAGCACGGTATGCGACTAGCCGCCGGGTGGCTGAGCCAATTGCACGGCCAAGCCATGCCAAGCCAAGCCAGAATGGTTGCAGGTGCGAGCATTATGGCGGCGTTCCCACGGATGCTACGGAATTGAGCCTGGCACGTACAACCCCAACAATGCTTGGCCAGAGCATTACCCAGACCTATGAGATATTTAGTTCATCAAATACATTGACGTCAGCGAACATGCTGTGGCCTGTAGTCTGCTTTCGCACCATAAAATTGCCCAAGTGGTTAGGCCTAGGAACGGTCACGTCGCTTTTAATGCGAATAGCATTCTTTGGATACTAACGCACTTTTCGTCTATCTATGTATCTATCTGGCTATCTAACCTCTTGCGCCGCGGGTCGATAAATAAATAAAAAAGACCGGCGCCGGCTGGGATTCGAACCGTTGACCCTTTGATCAGCAGGCAGACAGCGCTAACCACAGAGCTATGAAGGCAGTCATTCAACGCACTCTAAACGGTTGTTTATATATTTACCATAGGACGCGTTTACAGCGCTGTCACAGCTACCGGTGCGCGCGCGTTCCATGCACCCTCTCCCGCGCTCGGGAGAGGGTGATGTAGCGGCCGTGCTCAGCCTCACGAGCGCGGAATGAGCCCTCGTGCATGGAAGCGCGCGCACCGGTAGCTGTGACAGCTCTGTAAAGCGCGTCCTATGGTAAAGATATAAACAACCGTTTAGAGTACCGTTGGTTGAGACTAGCTGAGACGCCAGAAAGTCTGGTAGGCACCATTTTGAGTGTTTGTGCGTATGGCGCGTGCTTTGCTCGCCTTCCTAAGTGACACAAACGCACGTGCTGGGCTGCGGAGATCGTGCGCAGGGCTGTGAAAGTGTCAACAAATTTAGAATCGCCTCAAGAGTGGGCTGGCATATCTAGAGTGTGCCGGCCACCTGACGAACGCGCATAACTCCGCACCGTTTGATGCTATTCGCATTAACGTAGATAATCATTCCCAAAGGATGGGTTCTGCTGATTTTTTGTGCCTACTGGCCAAATGCCGCCGACGTGGAAACTGCTTGTGGCACCACGAAATACAATTTTATGTTTTCTTTGGCAAAGAAATCGTTGAAGGTGCCCCAAGGCCCGCTTCAGACGGGGCAACTTTTCCAGCAATTTTGAGGTTGCTGGTGGGTTGTTCCCTAGCTTTCCCTAGATCGACACGAATTGCTGAGATCGGGTCCGGCTCAAAACGGATAAGCAACTCGAAAAACTCGGAGACGTTTGAAGCGGTAGCAGCCAATCAGGGACGCAATATTTTCACGTGACACCTTTGTGGTGGTGATGACAGCTAAATACTTGGCTCTGGCTTGAAATGGATCGTTTATGGAAATAAACCTTTTCAGAAAGATAAGTTAGTATTCTTAACGCCATTCAAAGATATAAGAACACGTTTTTAGCGCGTAGCTGTGCGTCTATATAGTGCAATAAAAATCAAATTGAATGATGACGATGGCAAGTCATAGCAATTAGGTTGCTGCATTGAATGCGGGTGGTCCGTGTTGATGGTGTTGCGACGTCAAGTTGCTATTGCCCCGTCTGAAGCGGGCCTAAAAAAGTTTGCAATTTGCAGAGCATACCGTAAAGTTCCAAGAGAATGCCTGCCCCCGAGAGATCACCTATCCCATATTTTGGGCTGCATATCCATACCATAAAAATTTTGAAAAACCACCCACTCCACGATTACAGTCTAAGCTCATTACAACAGACCTGGTTACAACAGACATTTGGATATCACATACCAATTTATGCAGTTCGGTTGGTTTTCCTCTATGCACCATTGACTCAACTTCATATCTGCATACAACATACTCCTTTCACAACAGACCGAAATCTCAGTCAAAATCAAGGTCTGTTAAAACGAGCTTATACTGTATTGCTGAATATTGATCACGCAATGTCTGAAAGGAACCGCATCAACCGCGCGATCTTCAGCGTCAGTACGCGTGAGAAGCGTGTTCGCCGTGGGTTCTCTTGTGTTTATCGCATTGCGACACGTGAACCTGCTGCATCCGCAATCTGCAGTATCTGTTCCCGTGACATGGGTGTTTGTAGCGTGTTCTCGTGCTTTTGTCCGCAATCTGCACGTGCAATATCATTTCCCAAGACACCCAAGTCTAAAGCAGGTTCCTGTGCATCTATTGCACTGTGAAGCGTAAATGTACTGCGTCCGCATTCTGCGGTATCCGTTCTCATGACAAGAGAGTTAGCAGCAAATTTCCCTAATACTTATAGCATAGAGGACGAGCGCAAAAGACACAGACAAGCAGAAGAACAGGACAGGACAGGACAAAGCGCTTCGTCCTGTCCTGTCCTGTTCTTTACTTGTCCGTGTCTTTTGCGCTCTTGTCCTCTATAATGCTTTATCAACTAGCCCAGCAGTTAATTCTGATACTTATAGCACTGCAAGACTCGGATTTGCTGTGTACGCCATCTGCGGTATCAGTTCCCGTTTCACATAGTCTGTAATGGCGGCCCCCACTCCTACCCCTTCGTGCTTATCACCAATTTTTTATAAAAATTTGCCGTTGCATTCTCAAACATTGCCCACCCCATATTTTTCATAATTTATTTATTTCTTCATTTTGGGTGGCCGTTATTTTGGAACTTTATGGTAGTTAAACAGTAACTGCAAAGAAAAAAAGTGTTTTTTTAATCAGCCTAATTGGAACAAGCATGTCAAAAAACAAATCTTCCATGGAAAAAAAATTGTTTTTAGCAATATTTATGTTGCAGGATTTAATTTAGTCGGAGTCACAACCTCTCCACATTTGAAACTCCCGCTCTTTAGACCCGCGCAGAGGAGAAGTACGCCCCGCCCCTCGCTCTTGGATTTGCTCTTCAATTGACTTGGCTGCAGAGTTGAACGACGTAGGCAGCGTCTCGACTCCCGGTGCGTCTCGTCGAAGATACGCAAGATCGGAGGGGGGAGGTGCTGCCGCTTCCCATGGAACCTCCTCAGAATTTACGGCGCTCCTTGTGGCCGCCATATAAAAACTTCGTACCAGTGTTGCTGCATCTGTAGGTCATCTTTAAGTTAGAGCTGACGAAGAAAATCTGGCCACAGCGCAACACCGATGTACGCTGGAAGCTAGAGCCGATATGCTTTCATTGTTTTTGTTTGGTAGAAGAAATTCTGGCAACAACGCAGGTTTAACATGGCGTTGGTATTGTTTTGGTTTGACAGAACGCGAGAAGCTCCACGGTTTGCGAGCACATGTAGCGAAGACGTGACCGGAGAAGTGCCCTTGTAATGTTCCCGGAAGACGGAAAGTATCATTCATATTCATCGTGTGTGCTTTGAAAGCAAAGGGAGTCACAGGGTCCACAAGTGCGCAATCACAAGCGAAGGTTAACGACAGCGCTGCATTGACTTCAGCAATCTCATTCTGTTTGATGCAACATAGCGATGCGACAAAGAGCTAAAACATACATGGTGTGTGGCACGGTGCTTCTAGGTAGAAATCCACACTAACATGGAGTGCAAATTGGTTGTTGCGGGGTTGAGGTTCAACGGGTTCAGTCCCGTCGTCGTCAGCTGATTTGGTCCAGCTGGTCCGGGAGGACGCAGCGAGCGTCTTTAAAAGTAAATCTTCCTTCGTTCCGTTTCAAAATGTGGAAGATTCCCGACGCATACCATGAGTAAAAAGCTGCGGGGCGTTTTCAACAAAATTACATCGTTTTAATTGATAAATGGACTCCAGATTGTTGTCCTAAATCTGCCCTTTTTATGCTCCGTGTTGCACAGCGACGTGTTTGCACAATGACGCCCACCGCTCGAGTAGATGATTCGGTCCTGCAAACGACCGGTTACACAGAATTCCGGGGAAACTGAAGTCACCACCGATATTTTCCTGTAAATCTCGTGTGAGTTTGTTGCGCTCATCATGCGGTGTGAATAAATTTGGGCAAGACTTCCTACTCGCCCACAGATGCATGAACTGAGACCATTCTTTACATAGTGAACATAGTGCTTTTTTCTTTATTTTGGAAAGAGGCACTGGTGCATTTATTATGGTACAATCACTTGAGAGTTGAGAAATCGGGGAGAGCAAGCAAGCTTTCCCAACTTTGCCTCTTTTTCTCTGGCACTGCCCCTAGTTTCAAGTTGCTGTTTCAGTAGGCATACCTACTAGCAGGCACAAACTGCTCTGAAGCAGGTAAAAGACTGGGAAGTCAGGACAGTGCGGACTCCGTGTTTCGTGCTTTTCGCAAGTGACTGGAGACAGTGCTTTTCGAGGAATGCGGAATATGCAAACAATTTTGTTATGCCCGTTGTTTGCGTCTCTCCAGCAAAACGAATAAGATGATCCACAAAGGTGCAATCACAAGCCAAGATTTACTATAACAGTGCGTTTGCACTGTCATCGGCTCTAGAGAGAATATCACTCATTGTGGGAGGTTGACGCTTCACAGGTAGGAAGGGACCAGAACACTGCACATTGAATCTTTACGTAAGACGGTTCGGAAGCCAAGAAAAGAAGTCTGTCGGCTAACGCAGAATTCGGACGTCCGAAGGCTTCTGCGGAATGCTGTTCCGTACTAACCTGGCTGTGCCAGGTTTTTACAAAACAGCTGTGTCTTAGTCGCGGACGTTCAATGCACCCGGTGCGAGTCTCGAAGGCCTTTGGAGCGAAATGACGAGAACATGCCTGGACATGTTTGTCGCTACACGAACGCCCGATTGCCTCCAGCCAAATACCTTTCAGCTTGTCATCTTTCGAGGCGACATGGCTGCTGGAAGACTCACTGTCGCGATCACACATCTGGCAGCGCCTTACAGAGCAACGGCGCCGCTTTACAGGAGCTGACATCTCCAAAAAAACAACATTTGCACGCGCAAGCAAAAAAAAAAAAAAAAATGCTAAGAAAGCAAAGAGGAAAACCAACTGCGCTATCAAAGCCAAAACCCCGCGTCGCTTCCTATCACTAACAGTTGCGACAGCTGCTAAACACACACTACTTCACTTCAGGAAGTCTCACTCAAGCACCTGGATCAACAGGAAACACTGATCACTTAGGCGAAACGACTAGTCGAGGTAGGTGAAACAGGCGGGAGCAGAGACTTCGACGGCCATGAAAGAACGGCGAAGCTTTTGTTGGTTATGGTATGAATCCAAACGGAAGTGCCCATCTTGTAAACCTTTTGTAAAGAATAATAACTCTCATTACAGTAAAAGCTCGTTAATTCGAATTGCACGGGGATGCAAAAAGAATTTGAATTAAACAAAATTCGAACTAACGAAAAACGAAAAAAAAAGGCCGCTTCTGCACAGGAAACGTTGAAACGGCAGACCTTTATTATCCAAAGTAATCAGTAATCACCATCTGCTTCTTTTCTTGGAAAGTTATGGTCATTAGCTTATTTTCGAGGGAACGCACCAAGCGCAAGGCATCTTCTTCGCCCTCTTCAAAGCTGAAGAAAAGACGCGTGACGTTCAATGCATCCATGACCTCCGGCGCAGATGGCCGAATCGGAGCTTCCTCCACCTCCACTTCTTCCTCCTCGTCATCGACGTCGTTCTCCGCTTCCGCGACGGGTTCGCCAACTACTTGAGCGATGATGTCTTCGTCTGTCATAGCGCCACAGATCACCGCGCTACTGTCTGCATCGACGTAATCGGCAAAACTCACGTCCTGCAGCAGATCACGCATGCCCTCAAAAACAACCTCACACTCTCCGGTGTCGCCGCCACCAGCCGCCTCCGTACCCAAGACACTAAAACCACAGTGACGGAAACAGTTCGCAATTGTTGCGGCGGTGACTTGGTCCCATGCGCGAACCAGCATGTGCATGGCACTGAGGAGCGTCACGTTATAAGTCTGGTTCCCTTTGGTCGCGCAAAGAACCATTCGTTCCAGCATGTGACGTCTGTAGAAGGACTTGATGTTCTTGATCACACCCTGGTCCATCGGCTGGAGTGCTGCAGTCGTGTTTGGTGGAAGAAACACTAGTTTAATCGCCTTCAGTTCCACGTCGACTTTGTGGGCTGAGCAGTTGTCGACGATAAGCAGAACCTGTCGGTTGCTCAATTCGAACTTTCTGTCCAGTTTCCTAAGCCACTTCTTGAACAACTCGCCAGTCATCCACGCCTTTCTGTTGGCTTCGTAGTCCGTTGGCAGTGTGCGAATGTTCTTGAAACACCGGGGCTTCATCGACTTTCCTATTACGAGCAGGGGAAGCTTCTCCGTTCCAGTCATGTTTGCCGCGACCAAGACGGTGACACGCTCTTTACTTCGCTTCCCTCCTGCGCAGTTGTCTCCTTTGTACGTGATCGTTTTGTCCGGCAAGAGTTTAAAAAATAGAGCGGTCTCATCCGCGTTGAAGATGTCCCGCGGCGTGTAGCTCTCCAGGTAGCCTTGCAGGGATCCATTTCGCCACATTGCGCAAGTTTCCATGCTCACGTCTTTGCCTTCACCAGACACGATACGGAAGACGAGGTCGTGCCTCTGACGGAAGCGATGGAACCATCCCTCAGACGCGGCGAAGTCGTGGTGTTTCAAATGTAGTGCGAACTCGGCTGCCTTCGCCATGATGATGGGGCCGCTGAGAGGAAGATCTTGGCTTCTCATCTCTTTAACCCACGTGATGAGCGCCTTCTCCAAATCCGGGTGTTTGGCTGAGCGAAGTCTTTTTCTGCCATGGGCAAAAACCTCAGCTTCATAGGCGTCCTCGATTGTTTTCCTGTTGCGGACGTATGTTGACAGCGTACTCCTCGGGATCTCGTGCTTCTTGGCAATCTCGACCTTGCTCGCTTTTCCTGCGTCTACTTCACGCAAAATCTCCACTTTCTCTCTGAGCGTTTTGGCGTGATACTTTCCTCGGGCCAGCGTACCCGATGACGACATCGCGGTCTCAAAGTGCGTAGCACGTAGCCCGGTCGTACCAGTCGTACGGCCAACACCAGTCATCAGCACAGTCACCAGCACAAATGGATCGGCGATCGCGCAACGGCTCAAACACAGTAGGCCTGGATCAACGAGGCACGGAAACAGAACCGCAGAACTGGTAATGCGGAGAACAAAGGGACGCGAAGGGCGCCGAAAGGCGCGAAAGAAACCACTCTGAGCGCCCCTATTGGTCACTCGAATGTGCGCATTCCGATTGGCCCGCAGCGGATACCGGCGACGCTCTCGCGTTTTCTGCAACGCGCCTGCCGCGTTTAGGAACGCGCGCGACGCGGCTCCCGCGCGCCGCCTGTCGCTTGACCGGGAAAGCTCCACGCATGGCGGCGCGCGGTTTGAATTATCGGTGCGGGAAACGATTCGAGCGTGAATTAACGGGTCGTTTTACACATGTACCTCTACGCAGCGTGACCGGACCATGGCGACTGGTTCGAATTATCCAAAAGTTTGAATTAATGAGTTGTGAGTCAACGAGCTTTCACTGTACATGGATGGGTTATTCTTGAAGCGTAAAAATATGGCGCGCAAAAGGAAATTTTTTTTATCTTTCCATTGGCCCCTTCAGGTGGCCCAATAGCTAATAAATTCCCTTCCACACCCCCACTTCTTTTCCCACCGGATCTCCTGCATTCAGCAGGAGAGGATGGCTTTTCCCTCTGGCTTTCTCCAGACTCGCGCGCCTGGTGGCTGAACTCGATTCCGAATATAACGCGAGGTGCGTTTTGGAGCACGTAATTCCAAAAAAAAACTCGCGTTATATTCGTTGCAAATACGGTAATCCAGTTTCCAGTGAAAGCGTAGTGGACGCTTCCCCGGTATGTTACGCTAAGCGTATGAATGCGTTTGGCGTTAACATTTTTCCCTTCCGCACTTCTCGTGGCAGAGACGGTGGTAACGCACAATGTACTGCGCATTGCACCGCGGCGACGTCGCATGGTGAGCCCAGTGTGCATTTTGTGCTTTGGCGGCTCAAACATTGTCGTGCGTAGCCTCTCCTAAAGAAAATCGTGCCAAAGCTATAGCGCTCCGGTGAAAGTAAAAATGCGAAGTTCGAGTCTCCTTGCAGCTGCACGTCTGCGTTTTGACCCAACAATTTTACTTCTCCCTTGTCTCTGAAGTGAGTTGTCACCCTCTTGCACCTCACTTCCTGCACACCTTCCGGCACGCGTCTGCCTAAAACCTACCAGACGCCCTTTACTGGAAGGTGGTACTTAATTTGTGACCACACGAGTTCTGGCGGAACGCTGACGCAGCACTCGTGTCTAATAAACATCTGCGCAACACTGTTCAGTTACTCCCAAGTCTGTTAAGGGAACTGGTAGGAGTCGGCCAAATAACGCGTTAATGAGATCCTCTGACTTTTCTGGAGTTCCCCTAGGTTCCTTGGCCACTCTATGCTGTTAACCGGCGAAAAGGCACGCCGCAACCAGCGAGCCAATCGGTGGGACGAAACAAAGAGTGCGACAACTCTATGGGGAGGGAGCAAGTGCTTTGCACCGATGCTCCCATCGGCTCTTGAAGCTGTACCTTCTGCCGAGTAACGGCGAAACGTGGGCGCAGGTTCTTTTCGTCGACGAAAGCTTTAGCAAACAGTAAAATGCCTGGAACAAGTCTCCGACCAGCGCGGTAGGCGTCCACGTGTCGGGAGCAGTCCCGAAGCGGCCCCGAAGGGCCCCAGGAGGTGCCCACCTGCAGGGAGCGCGTTGACGTCTGGCAGCGAGGCGTTGCCAACCCAGAGTGAGGCGAGGCGGAACAGGCGCAGGTCGTGGGTGGAGCTGCCCCGGAGGCAGCGCAGGTAGTTGCCCAGCGCCTGGAGCAGGTAGCGGGTGCGCGAAGCTGCGCAGGCCGGCCGCCTCCCCCGGTCCAGGTCGCTCTGCCGCTCCAGCAACCGCAGCGCCCGGGCGTCCTCCTGGGAGAACCCGCGGAACGGACCGGGGTTGAGGCCTCCGAGGCGAGGGGCCAAAGCCGACGCAACGTAAAAGATGAGGGCCGCTCGAAAAGTTGTCGTTGGCACACCCTCAACACGCCTAAAGCGTGCTTGCTGTACTACCAACCCCGAATCTGAATCCAGATAGAAGTGTGCAGGTACGGCTGGAGTGCTTGGGCTCGCCCGCATAGAGCATAGGTACTATCAAGGACGGGGGTTCTCCAGCCTTTCGACCTCGAGGCACCCACGATCTGCTCTAAGGGGAAGCAGCCCAATCTTTAACTTCTTTTAGTTTTCAATTTATCGTGCTTAAATTTAGTATACTTATGTCTTTCTCAGTGGTGATTCCAAATATGCAATTCAATTTCAGCTAGCTGTACTAGATACTAAGTTATCAATAAATTTGTAATTTTAATTAGGTCCTTCTTTTGGGTCGTTAACGTAAATTATTCAGAATATATCAGAAATTTTTATAGAATTGCATTCACAAGACATGCTTTGTGCAGTGATGCTATTTTTGTTGCCTTATATGTAGGGGTGTGCGAATATTTGAAATTTCGAATACGAATCGAATATTTTCCTTATTCGAAACGTATTCGATTCGAAAATTGCATATTCGAAGTTCCCGAATATTCAGCCAAAGCTCGAATATTCGGGCAAAATGCGAATATTCGCACAAACTCCGAATATTTCGAGCAAGTAACGAATAATCTGCCTGCCACGCATTCCCCTATGAATATGTTTATTCACTGAGGAAGGCGCATGATGCGTGCGCTATCGGTCTACTCCGTGTTCTATCCTAGTCCGATGGCAGCAAGACAAGATCAGTTTCGGTTTCTTTTTCAGCAAACCCTTTGTTGTGGTGTTACTTTTATAGCAATATGTGATGTAATTGCGCGTTCTATAAATTGATACAATAAAATGAACCTCGAGAGTGAAATATAAACATAAAATAAATCTCGAGAGTGTTAGCTAATATAAATTTTTGAAAATTTAAGAAAAGAAAAAGCTGGGTGCGAGCAGAGCGTTGCATTGCCATCGGCAAAAACTCCTGCCACTCCCACGCAGTCAAAACTATACTCCGTTTCACCTTATGTTGTACCATAGCGGAGGCTAGAAGCGCGAGCTCATAGCATTGGCAGCTGCTCTTACTGCTTGCGAGAGCTATCGCCGCCGAGATGTGCCCTGAGCAAGAAGCTCGCGCTTGTAGCACTCTCTGCGGTACATCATAAGGTGGGAAACAGAGTATAGGGATGTCGCGAACCTTCCCAGGTTCGAGTTCGACCAAGTTCGACTTTTTTGAACTTTCAACGTGATGTTCGACAAAAGTTCGACTGAAGTTCAACTTTGTGTACATGCACGAAAATGAAAAAAAAAAAAAAAAAACTAGTTGATTCTATTAGACGGAGGAAAAGTGCAAGATTTGTTGGGTTTATTGGCATCACTGGTTCACATTAATAACTAATGAAAGCGTTAAAAGCGCATATTTTCGCTTTTATACGGTATAAACCTTGGTAACCATTCTATAAAATAAAAAAATAAACTATCTTCAAAAATTATTTGTTTCCTAAAATTCAGAAATATTCGTGTAGCAGCCGAGCAACACTGTTCATCAAACTTCCTCAAACTTTAGTGAAATTTCGCAAGTTTCTTGAGTGAAAGGGTCTTTCTACTGGCGGAAGTGTTGTCACGGCGCGTAGGGAGCGCTTACTTTCTGAACACGTTGAGCAGTTAATGTTCCTACACGATAATTTGTAATGAGTGCATTACTAGAAGTATCTTTAGCCTGCTGCAGCCCAGTAAAATGCAGTTGCATTGAATTATATTAAAAAGGCAATCAAACCTCCAGTTACCTCTTGTTTTGCAATTTTTCATTACTAGGCACATATTCGATATTCGATTCGATATTCGAAGCCCGTTTTTTGTCTTATTCGTATTCGATTCGTATTCGAAAATTTCAATATTCGCACACCCCTACTTATATGTCATACAATAAGTTTACCTAATTAGTCTCAAAAGGATATAGCCTCTCGTTTTGTGCAACTTGATTGCAAATGTTTTTACCAATGTAATATCATTAAAGCAGGCTTAAAATCGAGTTACATGCAGGGACAGGTAATATGCACAAAAATATGGTATGCATCAGAGTGGCTCAGATCTGCTTGAGTAGCGCCCTGTAAGAACACTTTACCTGGGGGTAGGGATGGTCGAGTTCCATCATACCCCATTACCAATGGGTCCTACTCTATACATGATGATTGAAACCTGGGACTGTGGTGGTTGAAAACGGAAACTTGTGAAGTAGGAAGAAAAGAGACAGACAATGTCTCAAACTCCGCTAAAACTATATTGCCTCTGCGCCTTATATACACCTCCCCCGAACGTGGTGACTTTCGGGGAGGTGTATATATAAGGCACAGAGGCAATAATGTTTTAGCTGAGTTTGAGACGTTGTCCGTCTCTTTTCTTCCTACTTCACGAGTTTCCGTTTTTCAAACCACCACAGTCTAAGGTTTCAATCATCATGTATAACTTACACCAGCTCGCCTGAACTTTAACCGTTTTTTCATGGGTCCTACTCTATTTTTACTCATTTCCAGAGTGCCACTGGCCTGATGAACTAGCACTCATGTAGTAAAGAAAGAGCAAGATTTTATGACACTTTCCCCAGTTAACCTGACAGATGAAAGGGCTATGCATTGTTAAGATGGAAGCTTGGTCGAGCAGGTCATTCATAATTGTAGGCCTGGATCAACCTGCCTACTATTATGATACCTGCCAGATGCAGGGCTCCGGAGAGCGAAGATTGAGGAAGCATCGGAGAAGTCGCCGATACATGTTTTATCTCTTTTGGGGTCACCGGACGAGTCTTCTTCCCGAAAGCGGGAAAATAAGAGGAGAAACCTCCTCGCCTGTCAGCAGTGATCCGCAGCCGAGCGGGGGAACAGAAGGCCCCGCCCAGGAGAGAGCGAGGGGAGGTCCCTCCGAAGCAGAGGACCCTCAGTTTCACAAACAGGTCGGAGCTCACGACGAAGGAGGCCGAGCGTTCCGACCCGCGGTCGTTATCGCAGCCATTGGGGAAGGCAGACCACAGGAATCCCCACAACTTCAAACTCCAAATCCACTACAGTTGAACCTCTTTATAACGAACACTGATATAGCGAATTATCGGATATAGCGAATTAATCACGAAGTTTGGTTGGTTATGCTTTATTTCAATGGAAGCTCTACCTTTAAAACGAAACCGAAACCGCGAGATCCGACGCGGTATCGGTTATAGCGAAATTATTTTCGGCCGCGTACGGCTCGAAATATGTGCAATACACACACAAAAAAAACTAGGAAATCTATAAACTACTGTATAAAAAGGCAGTGTTCCTAAATTCCGAGCTGATTTCCAAGATTCCGAACGCCGATGCTCAAACGAGCACTTTGGGAGAGGTGACTGGCGCCATCTAGGAACTGGGTGCATAAACTCTGAAAGATGGCGTGCCAGCGGCGCCACCTATAAGCGGCATCAAACACTAGAGTGCCAAGGCGACGGCGGTCAATCGGGGATGTGCAAATGGCGACGGTGAAGCGCAAAGCTCTCTCTCTCGAGACGAAAGTTAAAATTTTACGAGCGGTAGACGGCGGCCGCAAGAAGAAAGATGTTGCTCAGGACTTTAAGATTCCACCCAGCACGTTGTCTACAATTGTTGTCTCGTTGTCGAAAATTTGTTGTTCTTGTTGTCTCGTCGTCGCACGTTGTCTCGACACCGTCGAGGATTTCATTCTCCTCAATGCTGTAAAAACCCACCAGTCGCAGATAACGTCTTTCTTCAAATAAATTGAATTGCGGACTCTGGCAACATGGTTCCTCGGTTGTAAATTCACTTAATAAGTGCCGGTTCAATTTTTTTAAATGCAACCCGAGGTTACAGGTAAGGATTTGCACGTTCATTACGGGGCTCAAATTCCGCAACATCGCGTTTTTATATCTTGGCGTTATGGACGTTCGCCGCACTTTTTGCATAGGCCCGATTGCCAGAATGTTTGCGCAAAGTTTTGTGTGTACTTTTATAACGAATATTGGATATAACGAACCAATTTGCACGCACTATGCAACTTCGTTATAACGAGTTTCGACTGTATTTTCAAATGCCTAAAATATAGAGCAAACAAAGAGCTCAAGCGAGTGCTTGTCTTTGTTTGCATGACCTTATCCGTCCATCGCGCAACATATTTATGTTCATTTTGCCCAACTTGTTCGCAACACATTCTGTGCCTCACCGTGTTTCGTTAGATAGATCGAGAGGTGCTTAAATTCTGTTCCCGTTGTGGGATGGTCACGGGCGGTGGTAACCGAAGGGTTCAGTGGCGGTCTCTAATCGGGAGACGCCAAGCCTACTCCCACACCCCGCAGCTTTCTCTCGAGAACACCGCTACGGGCGGGTCCGAACGTCAGCCGCACAACTGATCGCTTCTCTAAAAAAGAGGAGCACGTACCACAATAGGACTGGGTCCAACGGTGTTTATCGGAACGCCAAAAGACACACTGTCCCAAAATCCCCGCGCCGACAAGGTCAGATGAAAGGCTCACCCTGTCGACACTGTCCCGAGAGCGCAGTCCAGAGCGGGCAAAGGAAGTCCTTCGCAACACGTCCGATCTCTATCGCATCCGCGGGAGGAGTCCCCCACGTTCCCGAAGTCGGGCACACATGTCGACCTCCTCCCCCGTGGGCGTCGTCCTCACCCAAAACAACTAGGTTCTTGGATGAGCGGGGGACGGAAAAGGTCCCCCCGGGAGAGAGTGAGGAGGAGAGCCCCCCAAGCCAGGCGGCTCTCCTACGCTTCACGAACAGGTTGGAACTCACGGCAGCCAGGACGAGCGTTCCGAACCATGGCCGTTATACCGGCCATCGGGGAAGGGCGACCAACGGTCCCCACACCGTTCAAGACATTATATTCCAACATGGTGAAAACAGCTGTGAAAGGCCCCACCTGGAGCCCCTGGAGGGGGTGGAGTCCAGGATCTGGCTGGACTGTGTGAGCAGGTCCTGCTTGGCCTGGAACTCCGGGGAGCCCAGGTAGCGGTCGATGCCCTGCAGCTGGCCGTCCGCAAAGCGGGCCAGTCGCAGGTGAGCCGTCCACAGGGCCTCGTTGCACGCCCCGGCGCCCTCCAGCAGGTGCACCGCCTGCATGCCCCCGAAGCAATAGGGCTCATTTCGACTGGCCTACACCGGACCGGAGCAGGCCGACGCGGGTCAATCAAACGCAGTAAACGAAAGTGATGCTAACGACGGACACGTTGGGACAATCTCAGATGTCTCGGACCAGACCTCCATCCCTTCGACGTTCTGCAAAAAGCTACCTTGGGGATCAAATCAAGCATTAATTTAAAAGATTCAGACCTTTCGTCACCCTGAAGGCGACAGCTGTTACTGCACATAGTAACTACCGTATTTATTCGAATATCAGTCAACATTTCTTTTTCGTCAATGTGAAAAATTAGGGGTTGACATATATTTGTGATTACAAAATTTCAACCTACATTTGTGACCAAATTTTGCGACCCTACCGAGCTTATGGAGCTCTCGAGTCACAGAGCCGGCGTTGCCGTAGTGCCGCACCGCTTCTTGTTTCGGAAAGCTATTGGTGCAGGAAAACAACCGAAGCAGGAGCAGCCAGAGGCCCGTCGTGGCCATTGCTCATGCGCATCCTTCGGGAGTTGGGTTTCGCGTTTGTCCAGCAGCCGGCGCCGCTCGTGCATGCCCGCTGTGAGGGGGGAAGGGGAGGGAGGGGGACGTGACGCACCTTGCCCCCTCCACTCCTCTCCCCCTCAGGCAGCAAAACAAAATACGGCGGTTACTTTTGCTTCTTGTTACTCACAGCGGCTCGCGTCATTGTATTTGGTCTTTCGTCGCTTCGCCCGTCTTTACCTTCTTTCGTAAGTTTTTGGAATAGCGCTGCGATTTAAAAGAGAGCGCTGTAAATAAAAGTTTGTTTCTCTCTTTTGCTTAAACTTTCCTCTTCTCTTAAAAAAAAAATTAACCTATATTTGAATTTTTTTTACTTTTTTTAGCGAGTTTAATATAAAGGCATTGACCTATCTTTGTGGCAGACTTATATTCGAGTAAATACGGTAGGTATACTTTTATGCACATTCACTTTATGTTTAATCGATCCCCCTTGACAATTCCACGGGGTCGCCTAAGTATGTAGGAGTTGGGGAACACAATGCACGCCCCCTTCACAAACGGGCAGACAGCGATACATTCCTTTGCCTTTCTAGAACCGCACAACAGCAGTCACTGCGTGGTAACAACAGTGGCGCACGTAAGCAAGGATTTTGAACCTACGAACCGGGAAGGAAAATGCAACATACGGGAAATGAGTACTGCACATACCCCAGGGTGTTCAACGGGACAGACGTCCGTAACAGACGCCCGTAAATGAAAAGCCGGAAAAACTTTAAAAAGTTGGCAATGTCCAAGCGACGTCCTGTCAAGCAGATGAAATAAAAAAGGCCCCTCTCTGCCCGTGACCAAACCGCAATAAGGAGAAAGAGAGAAAGGGCATTCTCCTACCTTGTCGAGGTACTCCTGGCGATGGTGTCCGAGTTCTCCGACCGCGCCTCGGCTAGGCACTCCCCGTAAAGCTGGAGCACCTCTGCGTATGCAATTTTCGAGGCGGACGTCCCACCTGCGGCCTGGGTGTCGGCGGCAATAATGTGCGTCAGTCGCGCTTAGGGCTAGGTTGAACCCCGTAAAGAGTGTGTGGCAGCCGTGACGACTGAAGCCACGCACAAACTCCCCATTCTCTGATGACACCCGGAGAGGGCGTCATTCAGAGAACTCCTCCAAGAACTCAGTAGTTCCCGGAGGAGACGCAAGAGGCCACCAGTCAGAGGTGATGAGCAGGAAGAAAGGAGAGTGCAGATTGCGGCGGCCATATCGAATTTGGAAATAAAGAGTGTTGTAACGACGTTGGCCTTCATGTGTCGAAGGTGTCGGCAAAGCTAAATGCAAAGCCTAACAACCCTATTTCATCTAATGACGTTTCATCCGCTGGTTTACTCAAAATAAAATAGCTCGTACAACAGGTGTTGCTTATCTTCATTTTGATTGCCTGAATCTTGCAACTAAGAAAGTATGTTTCATTGCGCTTTCGTAATGATAACCACAAATGCTTGGCAGGTGCTACAACAAAGACGCAACTTAAATTGTGAAGCAATGATCACGCCTAACATTTTCATACCCTCCTGGTTGCAAAGTGTAATGTTTGTCTGGTTTCTAATTGCCTCCTACATCCTTTTGGGTTCCTGATCCTTTGGTCTATATTAAGGCGAAAGCCTTATATATCTCATCGTTCAGTCGACCTTCAGAAAACACGTCGGCGACATGAAAGGTACTAAAACGGAAGGTATCGATGAAGTGGCGCGAAAAGTGCGTCGTCAAAGAGCGCGTTGTCTTTGGAGGCAATGAAATCAAGAAGGATGACCAAGCGAATAGACCGATGTCGCCAAGCAAACTGCGCAGGCGCGCGCATTCCAGAAGTGGTTCTGCCGCCATGCTATTTGTAGTCATCCCTTTCCAGCTTCCTGGCTACATAGGGTAGCGCGTACATCTTAGATTATCGTTTGGAACGCCCCGGTATCAGCTTGGATTCTCCTGCATGTCTGTACTTCATAAGATTGTGTTGTTTATGATGCCTTAGTTTGTCAGCAAGCGCAGAAAAGCAGTTCCAGTCGTCTTATTGCTTTAGAATCGCTTTGTCGTCTGCTTCGACGTCGTCTGCCTCTTCGTCTTCGAGAACGCGTGAGCGTGAGCACACTACCGCTCACGCAATCGTCCTACTGCGGCCGCAGGAAAAAATAAACGACGCCACTACTCGAGCTTTCTGGCTACTCGGACGTCTCAATCAACTTGAAAACTGAACATCTAGTTGAATGGAAAAGAACAAGAAAATTCGAAGGGCCATCGGCTTTGTGTAACACCGCGGAACAGCATCAAATGTGTTGGTGAAAAACTCAGCTTAGTAGTGCTCAGTCTTGTGCATAACATTTACTCAACAATGAAGTAAGAGGAGTTAAATAGACTCTCGGTGAGGCAATACTTTTCTAAAAGTTGTGTCATCCTGGTTCACAACCTGTGCGACAGATGAACTGCCAGGAGAAGTTTGCACACAGAGAAGAAATGATCTACAAAAAGGCCATATCTGACGCGCCGTAGCAATTGTCATCTGTCAAAAAGAAGCAACCATGCAAGATACCTGAAAACTAGGGGTGGAGATGACTTTCCTGTACAGTTTCTATTCAGTTTTATTTTGTTTGCGGAAGCTCTGAACGCTAAGAGTCGCCCGACAGTGAAAGCTTTCTTCTGCGGTCTCCATTGGTGTTAATGCAGAATGAATTAGTAACGCCAGCCTAATAGACCACCACAAAATATGTGAGGTTCCTTACATTTTTGGCGGTAAGTGTTGCACTTCTAAATTGCATTATGAGAGGTTTTCCGGTTTTGTATGAAAAAAAAAATGAAGACTGCTTCCGAAAAAAGTTGTTTTATTTCAAGTGATCATATCGGAAATTGCTGCTCTTATTTTAGTGATTGTCCAGATCTTTTGAAGCACAGTTGTGCCTGAAATCGAGCAAAAAGTGTATTAAAAAATCCTCAGCAAAGCAGTGGAGATAGACCAACGAATAAACCGCTACGGAACGAATGCGCAGAGATTCCAGCGTACGGAACACTTCGGCACGCTCTGTGCCGTGTGCCCTGCAACCTTACACTTTTCAGCTGACGTGCAATAGGTTGATATAAATTATGAAGCAAATCGCGAAACAAATAAAAAGATACTATTTCTCCTGCCGCTCTTTCCGGCTCTGTTTACCTTTCTTTGCCATGCTGCTTTCTTTTGGGAAAACATAAATTCGAGGCCTTTTAGGGGCGAAGCTCTTAGGGGCTAGCGATGTTCGTATATAGCTCCGGCGTCCGGTGCTCGTGCTCGTGCTCGTGATCTCACATTCTCACGAGCACGTAAGCCTCTGCTCGTGTAAAGAAAAAGAAAAAAAAAAAAAAAAATTGTTTGCGCAGTTGACAGGATTTGAACTTGTGCGGGGAGACCCCAATGGATTTCTAATCCATCGCCTTAACCACTCGGTCACGACTGCGGGACGAGTAGGGGGCTCTGAGATGTGGTAGTAACTCAAGAGCTGGGGATTTCATGGATGAAACGTCGCATGTAGCCGCTCAACGTCTATACAGGAGAGGGCGCTGAGGTCAAATGCGTATATAATCTCGTTGAACTTTGCATGCATTGGCTCAACGTTTATAGACGAGATGAGCGCTGCGGTCAAATGCTCAAATGCGTATATAACCACGTTCCATACCAAACATTCTCTTTCTGACATGGATGAAAACGAACGAAAGGCTCCGCATGCTGCGGCTCAGCGTCTATGCAGACAAGCCCCACCAGAGCTTCGCCCCAATCAACATCATTCAACACGTGGAGATGCGGTCAATTTTTGCCTGGTGCTGTTACCGTAGCACCGTGGCATACAACAGGTGAAGCCACCAATTGAAAATCATGAGTAAACACCCGGCTAAAAGCCTCGTGCTAACCCGAAAATTTCCCAACACCGGGCGGGAGTACAATGCGCATTGACGCGGCCGTAAAACTGGGGAGAGCTACAGGTACCAGAATGCATTGCGGCAGCGGTGGCGTCGCGCAACTCCTGGTGACATCGGTCTATTAAGAGGAATCAAAGTGAATTACGTAAATCATGTGTCTGTCTTGAATGCATCAGCGCTTGGGCTTTCACCTTTAAGTCGTCTTAGGGATAACAGAAGAGACCCTCTGTTTTGTTATCTTCGCTCAGCGTCATTCCCAGTTTGGAAAGTAGACTACATTTTGCCTGGTTTTCAAGTTGAAAAAGGCTAAGATTCCAAGGCTTACTAGCTGATATTTTAAAAACATATTTCTTTTCCACAGTGTCAGGTTTTCCACCATAAATGGCTACACGCTTGCCCGCCCAATTCCTTTTACTCCGAGGTACTTTTCTGGTGCAAAAGTGACGTCCGCAGTTGACCTAAGGCTACATGCCTTCACCACGTAGACATCTATAGGGTGGTTCAAGTCACCAGGCTCGATCTAAAATGGACCGTAAAAATCGACGCCTGCACGTAGCCATCTAAACTTTCCGTCAAAGGTGTATTTCACAGGTCGGTTTTAGAGCGCAGCTCTTAGGCGCCCGTTTCCAGCTTAAGCGGCGTTGGCGTAACTGCGCGATGCATGATGGGTAAATTTCCCGCTAAATTTAGCGGAAAATTTTCCCCGCCAAATCTAGCGGAAAAATTTTCCCCGCTAAATCTAGCGGAAAATTTTCCCCGCTAAATCTAGCGGAAAATTTTCCCCGCTAAATCTAGCAGAAAACTTTCCCCGCTAAATCTAGCGGAAGATTTACCCCGCCAAATTTAGCGGAAAATTTTCCCCGCTAAATCTAGGATCACATGACCCCCAGGCCACGTAACCCCCCCCCCCTCCCCTTCCTTCCCTTCCCCCCCCCCCCCCACCCGAGGTCACAAGACCCCCCTGGTCATGTGACCCCCAGGTCATGTGACCCCCTTCCAAGTGCCTTCCCCTCCTCCTCAGGAGCTGCGCTCTAATTCAGCATTACAGAGAGTTGTAAACGGCTTTCATTTTTCTTGTAAAATTACAAAACATAGTTTTCTTTTAGCAAAAAAATAGGCCCAAGAAACTTGCCAGGGTCTACGGCAGGTGGCGGCCCAGACGACCAAGTCCAGTAGCGGGGGTGCGTTTGGCGTTTGTATTGATAGATGGCGTCAAGGAGCAGTGTACGAAGGTGCAGCCGACCAGCGAAAGAAAGCAGACGACACGCAGACGAAATCTGTTGGCAGCAAAAGTGCCGCCGTTATACAGACGCGTTTTTACTTTTTGCTTTTATCGTTCGCATTTATTTTTTTAACCGAAGGTAACATTTCCAGAAAGATTATTTTCATTTTAATAAACCACGGTAACGCGAGCCGTTGCGATAAGGAGGTAGCGCAATCTCATCACATACGAGCGTCAAACACACCCCGCTACTGGATTCCTGTCGTCTGCGTTGCTGCCCGCCGTGAGACCCTGGCAAGTTTCTTGGCCTTATTTTAGAGCGCAGCTCTTAGGCGCCCGCTTCCGGCTTGAGCGCGTGTCGCCGTCGGCGTAATTGCGCGGTGCATGATGGGTAAATTTCCCCGCTAAATTTGGCGGAAAATCTTTCCCCGCTAAATCTAGCGGAAAATTTTCCCCGCGTAAATCTAGCGGAAAATTTTCCCCGCTACATCTAGCGGAAAATTTTCCCCGCTAAATCTAGCGGGAAATTTTCCCCGCTAAATTTAGCGGGAAATTTTTCCCGCTAAATTTAGCGGGAAAAATTTTCCGCTAGATTTAGCGGGGAAAATTCGGCTAATTCAAGGAGGGAAAATTTCCGCTAGATTTAGCGAGGAAAATTTCCGCTAGATTAGCGGGCAAAATTTTCCGCTAGATTAGCGGGTACCGCCAGATGCAGCGGGAAAATTTCCGCTAGATTTAGCGGGGAAAATCTCCCGCTAGATTTAGCCGGGAAAATTTTCCGCTAGATTTAGCGGGGAAAATTTATCACTGAAGGGGAAAATTTCCCGCTAGATTTAACGAGGGAACATTTTCCGCTAAATTTAGCGGGAAATTTTCCGCCCTTAATTGCGGGGAAAACCCCCCCCTCGAGGTCACGTGACCCCCCCCCCGTGGCTTCCCCTCCTCCTCAAGAGCTGCGCTCTAATTCGGCGTTACAGGGAGTTGTAAACAGCTTTCACTTTTTTACAGAAAGAGAACTACGCTTTGGAATTTAACAAGAAAAAACCAACCTGTGAATTACACCTTTGACGAAAAGTTTAGATTGCTACGTGCAGGCGTCGATTTTTACGGTCCATTTTAGATGGAGCCTGGTGACTTGGACCACCCTATACTATGTAAACACAGAGATGTAATCAGAGATAAAACTTAAAAAGAGTTGTCATCACTGGGCACAAGATTTGTAAGTAAGGAGGGCACCTATACATGTTTTTATAATGCATCGTACCATTAAAATGGGGATTAAAAGTATTCCATGTACAGCCTTCAGCAGTTTGATGAAACGGCGTTGGACCGAAATGCCTGGGAAACTTGGCATGACACGCCAGTCGCTGCCTATGGCAGGATTTGCAAACTTATCTCGATCTCAAGGAGCCTCTTACTGCCCTGAACGGCAAGTGAGGAACCCCATCTTGGCATCGATGCAATGAAGCACTGAAGGAGCCTATGAGACTTGTAAACAAAAAAACTTTCAGCCTTTCCACTCTGGTGAAGAAGGAAGACCAGCGAAGCTGTACTATGGTTGGACGACCTCAAGGACGACGTCTAAGAAGCCTCAAGAACGTCCTTGAGGACGGCACTCTAGGACGAACTTAGAGGACGACGCCTAGGACGACCTCAGGGACGACGTCTAGGAGGACCTCAAGGACGGCTTCTTGGAAGACCTCGAGGACGAACTCAAAGACGACCTCGAGGATGACTTCTAGGACGACCTTGAGGACAACCTCTCAGACGACATCAGAGGGCGACGTCTAGGATGATCTCAGGGACGACTTCTAGGACAACCTTAAACACGACTCCTAGGACTGACGTCTAGAGAGCCTTTCCACTCTGGTGAAAACCAGAGTGAAAAGGCTAAAAAGGTTGCCAACGTCGCTCACTGATGGCGGTAGCTGTCCGAGGGTTCTGTGTCATTTATTTGGTGACAGACACGAAACTGCAGGAAAACTAGGCCCTAACAGCTCCGCTGTAAAATGCGCATACTAATGTGTGTGCATGGATCACGGTTATACATGAGTGGGTGGCCCAGATAGTGCTCAAAGCGCAAAATCCACTTTTCTTATGGTTAGGAACGGTCGATGGAATTTGGAGGCTCGGGGAACCCCCGAAGTCTGGGGAACCCCAATGTTCGTGCGAAGCGAGTTTGAGAAACCATGGCTTACGAGAAAGTGCCCTCCCCTGCCATGGGGAGGACAGTATAACATGGTAAGAAAATCCTCAAAGTTCGCAAGAATGCAAGATTGAGACCCACTTCCTCCACGGATTTGGCACCGGGATTATTTGGTTTACAGAACCAGCCCATGTCAGTGCAGACAAGTGCAGGGCAGTGTGCCATGCAAGTTGAATACAGTGGCGTGCACCAAGCAGGGTGCACGCCACAGAGTGTGCAGGAAGTGTCAGTGAATCAATAGGGCCTATTGGGTGGCCCCAATCTGACGCACATTGCTTGCCACTTTCTACAAAATACAAAAACTGCTGACAGATTCTTGATGTAACGGTAACATCGGGAGATGAAAAACAAATCACGAGCCATTCTGCTCCGTGAAGGTGGATGACCAGCGAAGCTGTCCAGTGCACGACACGAACCCACCCCAAGGAGCCGGAAGAAACTAGACACGTGCGACGGAAACCACCACCCCGGGAGAGTGGAAGGAAACGAGGAACTTGGAACAACGATAAAGAGAGGGGAGTGCAAGCATAGATATAACTAATATTCAACAGCGCACAAAACGTCGGCGGAAGAGAAAGGACAGTAGAACGAAAGAGCGCTGACTCCCAACTGATTTAATTAGACAGAAGAGAAAAGGAGGAAAAAGAAGCCACGAAAATTGAACCCCCACGTGAAGACAAGGTACAAGAAAAAGAAAAAGGAAGAAAATATGTACAAACTAGATCAATAGATTAAAAAAATAAGAAAACATTTAAAAATAAAAAAATATAAAAAAATTAAAAATTAAAAAATTGAAGAAAAAAAACAACGGTACTTTTACTTTTGGCCGGCCAAAGTTACTGCACATAGGCATTGTCCAAAAAAGACACCTCCTTTGCACTCAGCGACAGGGACAACTGGCTGACGCATTGCTGCCCTTTTTTTGAATTTGAAAAGCCTCGTAGATTTCTCGAGTAGTCCGGTCTTTAAATCTACCAAGAACAGTTGTTTCACCAAAGTCGGTGAGCACTGGCAGGAACGACAGTGTGTCGGCAAGTGCCCGCCTACCGTGGCTTGAAGTGAATAGAAACGTTCTCTAAGCCTGTCGTTGACGCATCGTTCCATCTGACCTATATAGCATTTACCACACGTCAGAGGGATCTTGTAGACCACGCCGTCCCGTGCAGGTAACGAACTTGTTCTTGTGCCTCTTGTGGCATACGGCTTGTAATCGATTGTCGAGGACGGACCCCACTTTTGCGCAGATCTTGGATAAACATTGGGGGCTGAAAACACCACGGGGACATCTTACCTGTTTGCGATTTGCTTTAAATTGTGAGACAATTTATGCAGGTACGGTACTACGACCGGGCGCTTCTTTTGTATATTTTGCCTGCTGCTACTCTCCCCTTTAACCTTCCTCAACAAAGACCCCATAACCTCTATTAAAACTGCGTGAGAGTAACCAGATGCCTTGAGGCGTTCAAGTTGAGAGCAACAGCTGGCCTTCACGGTATGGAAACATGATTTTTTCAAGGCCGAGCCTAGAATGGACATGGCTATGCCCCTTTTCACAATCTTAGAGTGGAAGGATGTGTAGGGCAGAATGGATTTTTTTGACCGGGGAGAGTAGGACCAGCATAAGTGGTTGGCTTGGGCCGATAGCGATAGATCCAAAAATTGCAGTGTCCCAACCTTGGGTTCCTCAAACGTGAACTTTAGTCCCGAACCACACTTAACGAATGTTTCGACCACCTGATGTACTCCATAACCTCCCACCCTTTCTCGTATACAATCAAAAAATCATCAACATATCGAAATACTTTTCATAATGGCAGGGTACTGAGGGAATCATGGATACTTCGATCAACCCTAGGACAGGAAGATGTTGCTAAGAACAGGGGCAACGCATGACCCAATACATACACCGGACTTTTGTAGGTAAAAATCGTCCTTCCACCCGATGTACGTCGACTTAAGGTAGTAAATTAAAAGCTCTGGGAAGTCCTCGATGGAGATGCCTGTAGCATTTCGAAATGCAAGCTCTCCGTTGCTTTCAATTCACGATTGAATTGCAGCAAGGCCAGTTGTTGCTCTCAACTTAGAACGCCTCAAGGCATCTGGTTACCCCCACGCAGTTTTAATAGAGGTTATGGGGTCTTTGTTGAGGAAGGTTAAAGGGGAGAGTAGCAGCAGGCAAAATATACAAAAGAAGCGCCCGGTCGTAGTACCGTACCTGCATAAGTTGTCTCACAATTTAAAGCAAATCGCAAACAGGTAAGATGTCCCCGTGGTGTTTTCGGCCCCCAATGTTTATCCAAGATCTGCGCAAAAGTGGGGTCCGTCCTCGACAATCGATTACAAGCCGTATGCCACAAGAGGCACAAGAACAAGTTCGTTACCTGCACGGACGGCGTGGTCTACAAGATCCCTCTGACGTGTGGTAAATGCTATATAGGTCAGACGGAACGATGCGTCAACGACAGGCTTAGAGAACATTTCTATTCACTTCAAGCCACGGTAGGCGGGCACTTGCCGACACACTGTCGCTCCTGCCAGTGCGCACCGACTTTTGGTGAAACAACTGTTCTTGGTAGATTTAAAGACCGGACTACTCGAGAAATCTACGAGGCTTTTCAAATTCAGAAAATAGGGCAGCAATGCGTCAGCCAGCCGTCCCTGTCGCTGAGTGCAAAGGAGGTGTCTTTTTTGGACAACGCCTATGCGCAGTAACTTTGGCCAACCAAAAGTTAAAATAGCGTGTGTTTTTTTTTTTCTTTTTTTTAAATTTTTCTTTTTAAAATTTTTTTCATTTTTCTATTTTTCTATTTTTAAAATTTTTTCTTCTTTTCCTTTAATCTATCGATCTAGTTTGGGCACATTGATACTTTAGACCCATGTTGTTGTAAAAAAAACTATCTCCAAACTCCAGTCTAAAAACATGCTTTTCGTGCAAGGCTCGTCAAATTATGAGGCGCTGGAGAAATGCAGCCTTCTGCGTTAAATCCTTATTTCGAACTCTTTTTGTTCGCCTTCCGCCCATTGAAAAGCATGCGGGAAGGGGCCTTAGAACGCACCTGGTATCGCTGCGCCACAGCGTTCTTCCGCAACATATAGTTCGTCTGCTTTCCTCACCGTCACCATGGCAACGAACGCCGAATGAATGGAAGCACGCACGGTACCGCCGCGTGAAGCCAGCAACAGCTGACGCCATTTTACGAACACCGTCTGCTAGCCAAAGCCGAACGCGGTATGTCAGATCAACCGCCTCTGCCGGTGCGCCGCTAGCAAAGACGACGAAGCTGAGGCACGCCGACGGCGATCGAGCAAGCAACAACACCGCGGGACGACTGCAACAGCGGCATTTATTGGGATCAAAGGCCGCCTTTACCGGTGCGCCGCTAGCAAAAACGGCGAAGCTGAGGCACGCCAACGGCGGTGGGCGAGCAACAGCACCACGGGACGACTGCAACGGCGGCTTTTGTTGGGATCAAAGGCGCGAAATAAGCAAGAACAATTTTTATTTAACACGCGATATCCAAGTTGGGAACCACATACCTTTGCTGGGTCTTTCCTGTGAACTTTTTACAGAGACACAGGGTGCCGCATTCAGAAAACAGCTCCGTTTGCAAAATATGGGGGCCCTGAAAAGGGTCGTTTAAACCGCTACCAGAACTTATAACTGACGTAACGAGCACTTGACAAGCGGTTGGCGCATAAGTCGCCTTTATGCATGAAGGCGGGTGGCAGAGCTCAGCGCAGTGGATCACTCGAAGTCATTGGGGCCGTAAGAATCATCGCCCTGTCTGCGTCGGGGCACTAGATTTTGGCGGCCACGGCGACGACGGCTGGAATCTATCAGTGTTTCCGCGCGCCTTCTCTCTCCTCCAAAACATGAACTTTGCAAGGTGACCAGTGAAATGGTGGCGCTCGCGCCGTCCAGATGGAAGAGAGTTTCTGACGTGGGCCCAGGCGCAATCCACCGTATTAATGTGCGCACGAGTGTCCGCGTCGACAAAGGGTAGCTTGTGGTTGACGGTGATGTGCGTGAAGCGAGCGTCATCTGCAAGCTTGCACGAAAAGCATATTTTCTTGGCCATCCCGCGTCCTGTTTTTTTTATCCGTAACATGGGTCTAAAGTATCAAACTGCCCTAGTTTGTACATATTTTCTTCCTTTTCTTTTTCTTGTACCTTGTGTTCACGGGGGTTAAATTTTCGTGGCTTCTTTTTCCTCCTTTTCTCTTCTGTCTAATTAAATCAGTTGGGAGTCAGCGCTCTTTCGTTCTACTGTCCTTTTCTCTTCCGCCGACGTTTTGTGCGCTGTTTAATATTAGTGATGTACCAACTAGCTCAAATTACCACTTTACTAAAGCATAGAGATGGCCGACGCGAGTTGCACAGCGGCAAATCTTTGAGAAACCTTTATCATTTACCTGAGAGCATACTGATCTTGAAAGTGGTGCCTATTGATAACTGATCTAGTGAATAGACCTACTGGTAAATGACCCAAGCATCAAGGAAACTGCAGAAAATGGTGCCCCATGGCGCCGGTGTCGGCAGCAGTAACTGTTCTAAAGCCTTGCACGCGCGATCGTCAACGCTTTTCAGCGAAGCTGTCCATGGCTAGGTTTTGGCAGATTATCTCCGGCGACAAGCAAACAATTCTCCTCTCCACCGCCTCTTTCCCGAGTCGTGTATACTCCTCGCCACGCGTGGCGTCTCTCTTCCCCGACATTGCGCAATGCTGCGCGCTCTTCGGTGGCCACCTGTGCCTTGCACTAGAGCCTGCGCTGTGCTTGGCGTAGTAGCGCTATAATAAAATGTCTCTCTCTCCCCCTGACATTGCTCAATGCCACGCGCTCTTCCGAGCACTTTCCTCTCCACGGGGTGGAAGGGCTCTCAATTTTATTTTGGTTATTTATTTCGCATCTTTTGTACGCGTGCGGCACTGGCATCTGCAGCAGTAACCGTTCTAATGCAAAGCCTAAAACAAATTGCATCTTGCACGTGCGTTCGTCATCCCTTTATTTTGGTTATTTGCTTTGAATCTTTTATACGTGGAAGGTGCGATCGTAGAGTTTTTAGTCACTGCGCACGAAAAATCGACAGAACCTTAGCCATAAACAGCTTCGCTGCAAAACCGAACTGTAGGGGAAAGAGCTGGACTGTGCCGGCCGGGCGTCCCACCTGCTGCTGCAGCTGCCTCAGGAGTCTCCAGAGCGTGTGCTGGGCCTCCGTGCAGTCCCCCATGGCCAGCTGGATGCGGGCTCCCTCCAGGGTCCAGCGCCAGCCCTGGCGGGGATCCTGCCGCTCCAGTTCCTTCAGCGACACCTGCGCCAGCTGCGCAGGTACGGGGAAGCTTTCGCGGAACCGGAGCACTTGACCACCCTTCTCACGGTAGATCACGCACTCGAAATGTGCGGCTAGTTTGCCAAGGACATTCAGTTATTCAGTCAGGTATTCCGTTGTCTCAAATTCTCCTAAATTTTCTACAACTTTCAGACAAATGTGGGTTTGCCTTAAAAAAAAACACTAAAATGAAAAAAAAATTTTTTTTTAAAGGGTTAAGTATTTTTTTTTGTAAATTTTCCCATTAAAAGAAAAAATATTTAAAGCAATATTTACGCTCTTAGACCCAACTTAGGTGGGGATAGCCCTCTCTGGGCCCTGCCCAGTGCTTGCAGAACTAAGCACCTTTATTTGGCTCTCTTTGTCTTTATTTGCTGATGACTGCGTTATTTATCGAGAAATTACTCATGACTCTGATTCTAACCTACTACAAAACGATATTAACTCTGTTTCCAACTGGTGCGACTTGTGGTCCATGGTACTAAATTCTAGCAAATGTAAGGTTATGAGAGTGTCACGTTGTACGCATCTCAGCCCCATTACACGCTAAATAGCCATCACCTTGAATTAGTTACGGCCTATAAGTATTTAGGAGTTCATATTACATCTGATTTATCATGGAGGACTCACATTAACTACATCATTAACAACGCTAATCGCATGCTAGGCTTTTCTTAAAAGGAATTTTTTTTAGCACCCCAGTCTTTGAAGCTAATTCTTAATAAAACCCTTGTACGATCAAAGCTTGAATATGCATCTTCTGTTTGGGACTCCGGTCAGTCTGTACTAATTGATTTGATTGAAGCCGTCCAAAATCGTTCTGTTAGATTTATATTTTCGAATTACCATCGGACAGCCAGCGACTATGAAGTCTAATCTTTCTCTCCCTGAATTATCAACTCGTAGAAAGGTAGCCCGTCTAAGTTTGTTTCATAAAATTTATTTCGCTAATGAGACGCTGCGTAATAATCTAATTATACCTCCTCTTTACGTTTCACCTAGACTTGACCATCAACATCAAAGTTGGCATCCCATATGATCGCACCAACGTCTTTTACCATTCCTTCATACCGTCTACATCCTTTGACTGGAACCATCTGGCTGCACCCGTAGTCTCGATCATAGATCACGACCTTTTTAAAAAAGCCTTGGAATGTATTTTTTCTAATCTACACTGATTGTATTTCCTGTGTATCCGTGTCTGTGTTTTCTCAATATATCATGCAACCACTTCCCCCTCTGTAATGCTCACGCCCTGAGGGTAAAATAAATAAAAAATAAATAAATAAATAAATGGTTGGAGAGGAATGACGTATGAAATGTTTGTTCTAAAATTGCTTCTCCTTGCCGGAATAGCATTTAGATCAACAATATTTTTAAATTTGAGAAACTAATAATCTAGATAGAGACATTGTTTTTAAAAATATTCCGAGATTATCTTTCCGCTTTGGCTTCGAAGGATAACAGACATGGCTGCCAGCGTTAACAGCATGCTCAACGAGCGTAGCTCGCTGAAGCTCGTTTATTTTTATGAGTGCGAGTCGTTCTGCATTCATCATGGTGTTTAGAGAAGACCTCCTCGACTGACCTAGTTTGCAGCAAACAACTGTCGCAAGTATGTGCCTTCGAAAGCGCTGTGTGGGTGCTAGTTTTTGTAGCAGGACTGACCTAAGCCTAGTGTCTCTTGTCAACTATGTTGTGGATCCGGCTTGAATTGTTCCTTTGCGTGTGTTGGGGCTCAATAAAGATGTTGGCTCCCATAAAAGCGGCCCTGCGGCTCTATGAACTGTGCAACAGTTGTGATTGCAACCGTGGTTTAATACCGAGAACATACCTACATAGGTAAGAATTTGCGAGCTAGTTGGTTGGAAGCAATCGGGCGTGCGGCTGGCATATTACGTTTGTCTAAGTTCCTGTCCTTTTGCTTCGAAAGGCAAGTGGCTCTCAGGTGTTGTAGTGCACCTGGCCTGCCAAAGCAAATATTTTTACGACGCACCTGAGCTCCCCTCAGGTTCGTCGAGTTTAGCTGCGTCTTATTTTCCTCTCTTTTTCCTTCTGACGTCTCCCTTTCCTTCAACAATTTTCATCCCTCTCCTTCCAAGATTTGCTGACGTCTTTGGGGGCAGTTCATTTTCATTCTTGTTCGTTGCTAGTTGAAAAATGTCGTGTTCTGTGCTCCGTCATATGTGTTTCTTCTTTTGTGTCTAAATAAAGGAATCACTATGCATTTCTTTTTTCTTTTTGTGCTAAATACCGTAAAAAACCCGCGTATAATACGAGGTCTTTTTCAAATTTTGGCATGTAAAATTTGTGGCTCGTATTATACGCGGGTCCCAACAATTTTCAGCTTCGATGAGGCGCGATCTAACGCAGTTTGATGTACTTTCGATTTCGAAGCAATATGGCGTTCAAAACGGCTATCATCATCATTAAAATCACATTGTCCGAGGCACCACCATCTGTCCACACTCCAGAGCCAGGCTAGGCAACGACATCGGCGCAAAAACAATACTGGGCCGCCTTCAAAAGAAAAGTAATTTTGGTTGCAGAAGACGTTGGCAACAGTTCTGCCGGACGACAATTCACCGTAAATGAAGGCAGCATCTGCAGATGGAGACGACAAAAGCAAAGCTCTGTTCACGTGCAATGGAACGAGAAGCTGCTTTAGAGGCCCAAAGAACGGCGTGTTCGCCGACGTCGAGGCAAGTCTCAGCGACTTTGTAAAAGAGCAACGTGAACACCACCTTGCCAACCTCGCCGTAAACATTGAGCTGCTGCAAGGGAAGGCGAGAGAACTTTGGCGAGCCAACATTGGGTTGCTCGCTTATGCGCTGCGCCGGGTTTTCAATGCGTCGGCGCACGCTTGTCGCTTGCTCTTTGAAGAAGTGCGGGCTTTCAAATGACGGCACTGAAGACGACTGCCTTTGGGTGAAGGCGTCGGACAAGGAGTCTGATGACAGCGATGACAGTGGTTAAGGTTCAACTACGACGCAAATAAAAGCTTTTCTTAACACTTCCTGGGTCGTATTTTACGCGGTCCTTAAATTGTTTCGTATTATACGCGGATAAAACTTTGTTGTTTTTTCCCGGTCCTCAAGTCATGCCTCTTATTATACGCGGGTTCGTATTATACGCGGGTTCTTACGGTACAGTTTTGCCAAGCGCATTTTCGGAATGTTTGAAGCTCAACGCGAAAAATCCTCGAAGTCAAGTGCCAATGGGGCTATATGCCTGCGGGAGTCGATTCGGTAGTGGCAAACATGTTTGTCCTGCACAAACCACAGTTTGTATGCCGTTCGGGCTGGACTTTTTATTCTTTTCATCACCTAATTATTCTTTATTTCATTTTTTTCTCGCTTATTTTATTTTATTTATTTATTTCTCTCATTTATGCATTATGCAAGGAGGGATACAGCACATCGACATCATAATAAAAAGAAACAATCAGCGAAACACAAGCAAAAGAAGAAATAAACATACCATAAAATCCCGTGAGATGCTCCCACCCCTCAAAGGTAACCCACCCCTATCTTTGGCTTGCTTTGCCGTTTTCTTACACTGAAAGATAGCCCACTCCTAGTAGTAGTCATAGTGTTTGGATCAATGATGACCTTAACGCGTCTAGTTATCTATGGCGGGATATGAGTAAACATTATTTATGGCGGGATATAAGCGGACATTACTGACTGGGACGTACAGTCATCTTTGCTTCATTGCACCTCGCTGTGACAAGTTTGACAGAGAGACATGATCTAGAAATAGCATTTTTTCTACTTTTCTCGATTGCACACTGCAAGTTTTCACTCCTTATTTTCACTCAGTTTTCTCTCGATTTTAGGTGAGCTATCTCTCGGGATATTACGGTAAAAAAATACATTAAAATCAGGAAAGAACGCGCTCGCATACAATCAAATAACAAAAAAATAAAATAAATAAATAAATAAATAAAAAGTAAAGCACAACTATGTAGACAGTTATTTATCTCCAAAATTTAACAGTATTAGCATAAATAATCACAGAGTTAGCAGCCTCGCTCTAAAAATAAAATTGAACGAGAGCGGAATGCAACCAGGCACACAGTGAGGCTATGTTCTAGGTAATATATTCCATTTTTAAACAAAGTGAAAAGGAATTATTAAATGTGTTAGGTCTTATATTTATTGGTCTATTTTATTTTATTTTATATTTTCTTCAATGATTTTTTAGCACATATTTCATTTGTTTATTCTATCTCACATTTTATTTTTATTTGTAAAACTTTTATTTGTATTATAAATTTATTTATACATTTTTTTATTAAGTCATTTTTATTTATTATCTTTGTCCAAAACTGTTCGCTGCCACTGGCACTTTAGCAATCAAATAAATACATTGACCCCCCCCCCCCGACCAGCTGTGCTAGTAGCTCAGTGGCCATTGACCAACTCAACTCTGTTACATCATGTAACAGAGTTGAGTTAACCCTCTAGCGGTCATGTGTCGGGCCAGGCCCGACATTGGAGAAACGCGCTTCCGGTCAGGAGTCGGGCGTCGCCCGACACGCTATCCCGCGTCCTTTTAAACACGCTCCTTCGCTCTTTTTGCTGGATTGGTGGCGCCATCTCTTGGAAAACACTTCAATCACATCACTCTTGAAAGGGTTCGAGTTTGTTCTCATAAAGGGCAGGACTAGTCATAAAGAAAAAAAAAAGACATGTTCTATGTTGTATGCTTTGTTTTGCGCAACGGAGATTGCGCAAATTTTAACTTCACTGGCACGATGGTTATAGCCACGTTCCAGCCACGCTCGTTTTATGTAACTCTCTGTGTGGTGTAATTGAAAGTGACGACGATTTCAGTGAAGAGGACGACTATATCCCTCCATCAGATGATGGAGAGGCGACCTCTGTGACTTGAGTGAAAGTAGTGATGAACATGAAACGACTGCGCAAGACAGCGGCTGCAGAGCCACTCCTCCACAAACATCGTTCCGGAGTTTGTATACAAACAATCTCCCGGACTTTCCTGTCCTTACGTTCAGTGTGAGACGTTACCTTTGTACGCCGAAATAATTTTACTTTTCCGGGGCCCATGCGTACAAAATAGTTCCTGACCGGAATGACCATTAAGTTGGTCAGAGTATCTGATCGCAAAGGGTTACAGAGTTAAAAGCGCTGCATCGTAACTTCAGTGACGCCCGAGCTCCTCATCCTCCTTCCTCTGACCTGGGGCTGCTTGCACATATTTCTACCTCTTGTCGAGACACATAAGCGTCGGTAAGAGATGTTCCCTTGCACTCCCAAGCACGGGTGTGCACGGTGCCTCACCAGCGGACGGTTGTTGCAGCGTGCCTGGACGGTGTAGTGCAGCAGCGTCGTGGTGAGTGTTGGGCTCGCCTGGAGGTGCTGCAGCTGTCGCAACACCACCCCCTGCAGCCAGGACACTGGCTCAGAGAGCTCGAATCCCGCACCGGGATGGGTGGCGCGCTGCTCCCACTGGCCAAGCACGTCTGCCTCGGACAGCTGCCTGCAAGGGGGGACGCGCCCTCTCAACTCTGTACGGCTGTTGGGATGCGCAACGTTTCCCCACAGTTCAGACAGTCAGTGTAACAAAATTGGGTCGAAATGCTTCTCAATTTAGCCAAGCATACTAACCCATGTAAAGTTGACTCCTGCTACAACAAAAAGGACGGCATGCACGAAAGATTTTGTCGTTGCAGAGTTCCTGCAACAAAATTTTGTTGTTGCGGAGTTTCCGCAACAAAATTTTTCGCGTGTCCCGTCAGTTTTGTTATAGCAGGAGTCAACTGTTGTGGAATCGGCCGACAACAATGAGATATTATACATAGCTGTGATGGCACTCAACCGAGCTTTAATTCGAGAAATTAGTCAGCCTGGAATGCTGGCGCTTTTAAGAAAAAAGCTCGGCATGATGCAGTTCTTACAGTCGGACAGCAATCACACTTCAACGAGGTCATGATGGGTACCGAGAATAATATTAAATTGGCGGTAACAATAACTTGAAAAGCGCCCATTACCTGGGATGCAAGCGCTGAAGTAGTCCTAAGCAGCGTCGTCTTCATTATTTGAGAAAACGACATTGTGATGCAGGGTAAAAGTTTTTCATTTACAGACTTCGTGAAAATGCCAAAAGTCCACTCCGATGATTGCAGCGGACTGAATATAATATGCCACCCTCGCGTTGTGACATGGAACTTGACTGGCACTCTCACTATCGGCACGCTCGAGAGCAACATCACCGCGTGGCGCGATTTTGCTGCTCCGGTCATCGGTCATTTCGGCTAATCTTTTTTTGTTGCAGCTGTACCGAGAAACAAGTTCCTAAAAAAAATTCAGCTTTAAAAATAAAAGTTCTTTGGCATATCATAGGTGGGTACAACATCAGAGGAAAACAGACAATGTATTCAGAGTGAGTCGTAATTAATGTCGAATGTAGGCAACCAAAAAAGAAAGGCAATAAAAGAAAAAAACGGGCAAAGCAAAACTGGCGAAAGAGAAAAAAATTACACCATCTTCTCGAGGTAACCATGGGGTGATGCGGAGCATCGTGTTGGTTCCGAGGGAAAGAGTCAGTTGCGTGCTGACGTCGAGAGATGGCGCCACCGACTGCCCTAGCGTTACCCCCTACGCGAGCCTTCGTCACGGCTCGCGTGGGAGAAAACTTAGAACGCTCACCGCTTATTTTTTTTTCACACTTGAAGGAGAGGAGACTAGAGGAGGGAGAGTTGCGCGTGCGAGCGCGGTGTGAGTGAGAAGCGAACGCACGCGCAGTGCACGCAGCTGGTAGAGAGAGAGAGAGCGGAGAGAGTAACGCGCAGCTGTTGGAGAGAGGGAAGGAGGAGAGTTGCGCATGCGTAGTGTGAGTGCGGACTACAAGGCCGCGGGACATGGACCCGAGCAAGAGATGCTCCGCATCTAAAAGGCAAATCAAGATGAGGCGTTCAAAGTGTGATCGATCAACAGTTGTTGGCTACACACTAACGACAGTTTTCTTTTTTTTTTTGCTTATTTTATTTTGGGGCTAAGGAGTTGCTCAGTGACAGCGGTGTTCGGGGAAAGAGAGCATGCTACCGTTCCAACAGCGAGCACTCCCTGCCCTCCCTACGTGCGTGCCCTTCTTCTTGCTTTTCCCAACCTCCACTTTTTTTCATTTTTACGGCTGCTTTTTTGCTGCATATCCCTGTGCTGGCTTGGCGATCTGCCAGCCCCCGCCACGCGAGCTGCTCGCCGCCGGCGCAATCAAACTGCGGGGGAAGCAACAGGAGGCTGTGCTTGGTTCACTCTATCAAGTGTCTCCGCCATGCAAGTTCGAAAACAGAAAAACAACGCTCCTATACTATTACATGCGATTTTCAAGGGGATGCTTGGACTGGTCGATATAAACAATCATTTGAAATACCCGGGTGGGATATAACCGGGCTCGACTGAAACTTTCCATTCGTACAAAAACATAATCTGCGACAGCACTGCCACTTTCGCTGCGGTGCACTTGTTCCTCTGGAGAGCGCACCTAAGGATTTAACATAATTTGCTGTAAGAAATTTGCAACTAAGATCAATGTTATAGTATTTTGAGAATCAAGTCAAATGCTACAGTAATACCTCGTTAACTGGAACACGGCTATCTCGAAATAGTGGTTAACTCGTAAAATATCCTTGACATGGAGTGAGCCCCCATAGGCACAATGCATTTTGACCTTGCTTATTGCGAAAGGTTTTCAGGACGGACTTCAGATATCTCGAAATCTCGTCAGCGCAAATTGCAAACAAACCACAATAAACAACAAAAATACTG